>CAUYRH010128198.1:0-35664 GCA_963574655.1 Perodicticus potto | reverse complement strand
GGCTGGACAACTGCTGAGGAGACACCTGTGCCTCAGTGTGTCCTTCACTTTACACTTAGGACTAAATGTGGAACCCCCATTTCCTATGCCTAGGTCAGTTTCTTGTGAATTTCCTAGGCCTCAATTCCATGAATGGACTGTGTCCATTCATTAATACATTCATTCACTTTGCCCCGGTGGGAGGTAGATTTGAGAGAATTTTCCTGTCTCTAAGCTTAGTGCTCTGTGGAATGATTCCTTCCCCACCCCCTTTTTTTGCTGTGAATCCTGCTGTCTCCTGATATGGCTTTCTCTTGGGAAGTGGGCTGAATGAACCTGGCTGGATGGCAACAAAATCTTGGTTTCAAAAGGTAAAAATTGTAACTGGCTCCATGAACAAATTTCGTGTTCCTCTATGTGCTTTTTATAATCTTCTCCCTTAACTACTGGGCCTTTTGAGTTGTTTCCCAGAAATGGTGGATTTTCTACAAGATAAAAAGAGTTGAGATTCTGAAGGCCTCAGGGCAGAATTCCTGATTCCAAGACTCACCATCTTCCTCTATCTGTCCCAAGGCACATGGCCCATCTTTAAAGAGCCCGTCATGTATTGTCACTAGTCAGAGAGACAGATTTGAGGTAGCTTCCTTTATCCTCTCAGCAAGATATCTTTCGGATTAAAATATGCCTGTCTTGTTTTGTAATCATCATCTCAAAAATTGGATCTTTATGTGATGAACAGCTGGACTTAGGCAGAAACCCCCTTGCAGTTTTGTTAACAATGATGGGGACTCATCCTGGATGGCCTTGCTCATGATTCTTTGGATGCAGACCAGGGAGACACCAAAAGCCTTGCTTAACAGCTGCTTAGTAGCCCTGGACTCTCCCACCAGCTCTCTGCTGTGATCTGCCACCAACCCACTCGTGATTGCCTCCTGATTGTCTCATAAGAAAGGATTTTGCCTTCTGCATCCAGATTTTGACATTTGCATCGGGAGAGACAAGTGAGTGCTATTTGAAGGCACCACTCAGTGATGGATGCTCTTCTCATTTGGAGAATTTTCAGGAAATTCCCATTTGTTTGGGTTGGATGAGCCCCCAGCTGTTGGTGAGAGTGGGAACTTACCTGTTTTGATTTGGCAGTCCCAGCACTTATTAGCTGAATTACATTCATTTGTTTGAAACCTCTTGGATCTCTCTTTAAATTTAGTGTTTACCTATACTAGTGTGTCATGTGTAAACTTGGAGGCTGTTAAGCTGTCTGTCTCGATTACCTTTTCTGCTTACTTGGAATTTGCTGCCAAAGGTATTACAGCATGGCCCAGGAGGTTGAAAACACTTCTGTTGGTGATTCCCCACAGGGCAGTTTAGAAGGTCTGTGAAGCTAAACGATACCTCTGCCTTGAAGTCTGGGAGATTTAAAGACATCTCTGTCCTGAGGTCTAGGAGACTGAAAGACATCTCTTCCATAGAGGCAATCTGGCCAAGATTCAGGGATGCCTGCTGTTGGAAAGGGAAAGAGAAGAACAGAAACATAATGTCAAGAGATTTAGATGGAACTCCAGAGGATCTCATGGCTAGAGGTCTGCAATAACAGCCATTGACACTTGGTGTGTGGGCCTATGTGTTTAGATGTATTTTGTGTGTGTACAGGTATTAGATGTTATGTCTACATGGTACCAAAATTGGCTTATAAATACAAGGAGCTCTCATAACTTAAGTAAATAAGCCCAAAGGTTTTCAAGTTCATGTGAATTTAGTAATCTTTGGTAAACAAGCTGTTTTTTTGAAGAAATAATTAGCAAAATTAAAAAATAGATGTCTTCAAAGTTATCAGCATACATTCTTGCCTGAGTTGATTGGTCATTTTTACATTTGAAAGTACCAGGGTTTGACACAAAAGTTATAAAACTATAAACCCAGCCAAAACAAAATGATCTGTGTTTATGTGATTCATAATAAGAATAATTTTTTTTAATTGAAACAGAGTCTCATTTTGTCACCCTCAGTAGAGTGCTACGGCATCATAGTTCACAGCAACCTCAAACGCTTGGGCTCAAGTGATTCTCTTGCTTCAGATTCCCTGGTAGCTGGGACTACAGGCAGCTGCCACAACACCCGGCTATTTTTGTTGTTGCTGTTGTTGTTTAGCAGGCCCGAGCCCCAGAGCATGTGACCGGCACCCTAACCACTTAGCATGGTCACCCCCCCCCACAAGAATAATTTAGTATCATCAATGTAATGAAAACAGCTAAATCTCCTGAATTAATGACAAAGTTATCCAGGTGTTTAAGTTTCTTGCTTAGGTAAAAAGTAGGCTTCCTAAGCAAAATAAGTGCCAGTATCAGAATAAATACAACTAAATTATAGTGCAAAACCAGAAACTTATGGTCAAAGGTTTATGAAGATACTTTGGTTTGGTCTCTCGATCCTAGTTGCAAATACAGCTACTTTACTGTCTGTGGAAAGGCATACAGAAAAATCTGTTTCTGACTTACTCCATCATCTGGTTTTTTTTTTTTTTTTTTTTTTTTTTTTTTTGGTTTGTTTGTTTATTTTTGCAGTTTTTGGCTGGGGTTGGGTTTGAACCCACCACCTCCAGCATATGGGGCCGGCGCCCCACTCCTTTGAGCCACAGGCGCTGCCCACCATCAGCTGTTTTTAACAGTACTGTTAGGGATTTGCAGCTTCCCCAGAAGCTATAGTTACAACAACATAAATCCAATTGGAGGCTTCAGTTGTCCCTTTGGTCTAGGTCACTTTTGATTTGTTCTGAGTACTGGTTACAAGCCAGCCTGTTATGTTGTGTTGCCATAGCAAAGGCCTTTGTCTAAGAAAATTTGAAAAAAAAATCCCTGAACTGTTAATTTTTATATAGTAATTATTCTTGGACTCCAGAAAGAATCTCAAAACAATCTTACTCTTTAAGAGTATGACAAGTACTCGAATTTACACTGAAGTAGGAAAATGGTTTGCGACCATTTTAAATTGTTTTTAAAATAGCTTGATCTTGATCCTCATGTAAAAATGTTATGACTTTGTGTCATTATTTGAGATGTTAAGGATTGATGTTGGAGGTTTATTCAATCTACAGTCAGGTGATGTCATGTGAATAAATTTTATTTTGGGATATTGGTATTTTAGAAAGACCTAATTAGCTAACATTTTAAAGCAGGATGTGTTCTAAAACTTCTACTTTATTTATAGAATTTAAAGATGTTACATTATTCAGAATAGCAAATCTTATTAGAATACTTGTTATCTTGGTAGAGTTTTTTCTTTTAAGTTTAAGTACTAATTAAAACTATGTTTTGTGATTGTTTCTTGTGTTTGAAAATTCTTTTCCTCCTATTTTCCTCCAATTTTGCTTAAGAAAATATGTTTAGATATTGAATTTGTTTACAGAAAAGTGGCCTACAAGATGGGAGTCTGAGAAGCTAAGCTGAACAGTACAGCTGACTAGTTTGCTTAGCTCACACTCTCCCCCTGATAATTATCTAGTTAAGGTTTCACCACGATTGATTTGGAGAGGTCGTCACACATAGATGATAAGTATTGTGATATTGTTAGGGCAAGAGTTACTGTGATGTTATGTTCTTTCTTTGATGATTCTCAGATATTTTGTTAGGATAAAGGTCACTATATTGCTACATTGTTAGGGTGAAGCTTAATTTTATGTTTAAACATTTTGCATTGTTAGAGTGAAAACTACTTTGATGTTGTTTTCTGTGGCATAAAGTTAAAATTTTCTAGGTTTGTTTCCTTGAATTCCCATTATAAAACTATTAGACTTGTAACTGAGGCAGAACAGAACGGAGAGGCTACTCTCGCTGGTCTCCAATTGTTGGCCTTCTGACAATAAAGCCGGGTGGAACTCCAGACTTCCTCTGGAAACATTTAGACATTGCATAACTTTGTTAAAGGTATAATTAATCACCTTGTTTGTATACTTAATATTCATAGACGATAAAAGTGGTTAACAGAAAATAACTTGAAATGATAACTGGGATCTAAGTATTCTGCCTCTGACTGTACTGGTGCTAAAATTACAAGCTTTCTTCCTGTTCCTTGAAGGAGCTCCACCCTAAATCCAGTTATCTAACTAAGAAACAAGCTAAATCGAAAAAACCACCTAATGATCTAAATCAGTTTACAGTTAGCTGACTATTTTAAAGCTCTTTGTAAAAAATGAAGTTTACCTCTATTAAAAACAAAACCTCCATTTTTGGAGGGCATATTCCTCTCTGCATCTAAACCACCAAAAAAGTTATAAAGAGGACAATGGATCAAAGTTTATAAAGGACAATGGATCAAAGTTTATAAAGGACGATGGATCAATGTTTACATTTTACCTTGCTTTAGTCTAAGTTCTGTGCCTTGACATGTAAATTTTCTACCTGATTTCCTATCTTTGGAAACGCAAATTTACAGTTGCTTAGCAACCATTGTTTAGGACAATAACACAGGTAATCAAGAATTATTAATCTAACGTGGGGGAGAACAGCTATTTGAAAAATGCAAATGAAAAACCTTACAAATCTAGAAGGCCAGCTCCTGTGTGTTTGTATGTCATAATTTCAAGATTCTTTTCGGTAATTTAAAATCTTAAAGTAGATGAAATGGCTGAGTCATTTCTGGGTAAATTACTGAAATAATTATTAAGTTTATATTTTAACACCTTTAACATGGTTTAAAAAGCTAAATATATTTGGATCTATTGGGATCTGATAACAATTCAAAATTACTTTAACTTCCTAGGTTTTTCATTAAAAATAAGAGTCACTAATAGTTAACATTGTAATTTATATATATAATTAAAACGAGTTGATACAAAAAAACTATATGCAAACTATTTTTTTTAAAAGCAGGATTTGGTTTGGATAGAAAGCATTATAAAAACATGGAGATGTGGGTTTTGCTTTAGAAAAGCAATTTTCCTAATTTAAAGATTTTAAAAATTGTTCTAAATTAAACAAAAAAGATAAAACTAGATGGATACAGAAGTTAGGAAAGAAAATGGTAAAAATTATAAAAAATTTATAAAATCTTATTTTATGGTCAGTTGATTAAAATACGATTTGTTTATAAGGTTTTTTTTACAGTTTTATTAAATTAGCTTTACCATTAATAATACACTAATGCAAAGGTTAAAATTGGTTTCCTCATTTGAATAAGATTTTCATGTGATATTAATAGATACAGCAAAAGATACTTGTTCCTCTTTTGAGTAACCTGAAAAAAAGTAAAAGAAGAGGAAGATTCCGTATGTGTCTTTATTAGATCTTATCATTTACAAAACTGAGCCTCCTCTTAAACAATAAGGTATTTGCTTTTTAAAATCTTTGAGTTATCACTTTGGTTGAATAAATGACTTATTTTATAACCTGGGATCCTGTTATCTGACAGTGCTTGGCAACAACATACGTTTTAAAACTTAACACTTGACAAAGTTTCCAAAATCAAAATTTTAAATTTGGTCTTTTTAACCTCAAATGAATTTTTTCAATATTAAAGCCACTAAAAGTCCAAGAGAGACATATTTGACCTGTTTGGTATGTTAAAATTATTGGAGAAGTATTGTCAAATATAAAATAGTGTTTAACTTTCTTTGATTTATATATATATGTATATGTATATACATGCTATTAATATGTTTATTACTTTTCTGGATTGTATGAGATCCCTAAAATTCTCATATGTCTTGGTTTATGTTAATCAGTAATTTATGTTAAATTTTTGTATTCCACAAAACTAACCAGATTTTCTCTGACAATTGTCCCTTTCACCATGGCTATTCTAAGACTTTTATCATCCAGACAATTATTATTTTACCTTAATTTTTTCTCAAACAACAGTTGATAATCAGCTATAGTTCAAGATTTGCTTCTTTAAGAAAAAGTCATGGAAAGATGTCTTTTTATTTAGAAGATTACTTATTCTTTTCATTTTACTTTCCAGAGTCAAGAGAAATATTAAGTAAACAGCAAAGTGTACCTGATAAAAGTATTTCAACAATTTAAAAACTATTCAAAGCCACTGGCCCTAAGCTGTTCTCCTTTGCCAACACTCTGTTGCTAAAGCTACAAACATCCTCCCCATAAGTCCATGAACCATCTCAAAAGAGGGCTGGTATGTGAGACTGTAGGAGTGTGAGACTGTAAGGGCCAATTACTTTTTCTTTTTCTTTCTTTCTTTTTTTTATTTTTTGAATCAGAGTCTCAAACTGTCACCTTGGGTAGAGTGCCTTGGCGCGTCACAACTCACAGCAACCTCAAACTGTTGAGCATTTCTCTTGCCTCAGCCTCGCAAGTAGCTGGGACTATGGGCACCCACCACAATGCCTGACTATTTTTTTATTGCAGTTGTCTTTGTTGTTTAGCTGACCCAGGTTGTGTTTGAGCCCACCAGCTTGGTGTATGTGGCCGGCACCCTACCCACTGAGCTGCGGGCGCCGCCAATAAGGGCCAATTTCAAGGGATGGAATTTCAAGTTCAGACTCCCCAGATCAAGGATGGACACATAGATGCCTAAACAGCTGGCAAAGTCAATGGCTTTGCCTTTTGAGGCCATGTGGTCCAAGCATCTATTATCCCAGCCATAAACACTCCTCTTGGGGGTGGGACACAATTGTAAGAGGGACTTTATCTAACAAATACGATCAGTGTAACCTGATTCTGTGTACACTCAATGAATCCCAAACAATAAAAAAAAGAACACAATCTGAAAAATAAATAAATAAATAAATAAATGAATAAATAAAAGAATTTCCTGCTTCCTGTAGACTTAGGAAATTACAGAGAGCATATCAAGACACATGGTGACAGAGCTTTCTGGGAATAGTTGTTCCCAGTTATGGGATTTGTGAAAACAGACATATAATAAGAAATTTATCAGTCCCTTTAGAACAAATAACTGAAGTACTACAAAAATATTGCTGTACAATAAGTCTCTAAATTTCGTAGCTTAAATGGCTAACAATGTTTATGTTTTACATAATACATGGCTATAAGTCTACAACCAAACCCCAAATTACAACAGTGCAATGCTTATAGATAAATTAATAGTATAACCTTGCTTTTCGTGTCTGGTTTTTGTGCTCTTATATTACTTAAAAGATTTCAGAAGTTGGTAAGTGCCCATCCACCTCCATTCCCCTTTGGCATAGAACATGTAATTGGCTAGAAGCCTTCTGACTTTGAGTCCCTGGGTCAGAAGTATCCTACCTCGGGGGGCAGGATGCAACTTGGGTAGGTAGCCACATCACTCTAGCAATGATGGAACAAAATAAAAGTTTGGCCATTATGTTGCCTCTGGAAAATCTTGGCCAAAAAAAGGGGAAATGCAAATCAAAATAAAAGCCTAGGCATTACCCCTCCTGCAACTGAATGGACCCCCTCTCGGCCAAGGGGACCCCCTCAAGAAAAACCCTTGAAGCTGAGTTCTTAACTACAAAAGGAAGGGAGGTTAGACATTCTACTGGTTTATTTAATATGTAAGGGCAATAGTAGCAAGTCATAAGCAACCTGTTCCTTATTTATTTAAACTACTGGAGGCAGTAACAAAAAGATGACCCACTTGTCTGAGAGTGGTGGCTGCTACTTATAATATTTTATAAGAAGCTAAGAAGTTTACCTTTGGGCAACTAGTGATTGTTCACACCATGAATTATGTGTAATGCCCCTAGTAGAACAAAGGGAAGGCTTTTAGTTAATGGCCAGTGGTCAGATGCAGAAATAAATACCAAGCTACTCTGTTAGGTAATCTTAACATAATTCTGAAGGTGGTGTCCACCTTGAATGCAGCTACCCTGCTGCCTACAGATGCTCATTCTCTGTTCTGTGATTACATTTGGATTACATTATTGGCTAAGTGTATTCTGGTCTCTTGAATTTGACTGAGCAGCCCCTGTTGGACCCAGATGAGGAGCTCTTTATGAATGGAAACAGCCTCCTAGAACAGGGAAAATGCAAAGCTGGGTATACCGTAAGGAACCAGCCAATGGGTAGTAGAGACACAAGCCCTACCTCCTGGGACATCTGCCCAGAGGAATAAACTAATTTCATTAACTAGACTGAATATAAGTATGCCATTATGGTGGTACATGCTCATAAAGCTATTTGAAAGAAACAAGGGTATCTTACCTCTTAAAAGAAGAAAATCGAATATGTCCACAAATTCTTGCCATTACTACCCAGGGAGTTAACCACCATACACTGCCTGGAACATCAGAGAACTATCTGTAATAGACTTGAGGGCTGAATGATCAGCCCACAATTATCCAACTAATTGGCCTTAATCTTCTCCCTCCAATTGGATGGCCAGGGAACCTCTATTTGTACAATAGCACGATAGCAAATGTTTCCCCAAGGTCTAAGGAAATTGATAAGATGACAGACAAACAGGAGTGGGTACTTTGGTGTACTTTCTGAGTATATTTTTGTCTGTGGGGTCAATGGTAAAAAAAAAAAAAAAAACCTCTTGGGCCTATACTTGTCCAAGCAGCTGGACAGTGAGGTGCACTTGCTTCCCTAAAGGGAAGGATTTGAAAATCCTCCCTAAATCCATTTCCATGAATGACTAGGGGAATTGTGAATGGAAATTCCATCTGGGGACACTGGGCCAATGTTTCCCAGGAGGGATCTCCAAGGGGGTTGGGTACTTCCTTTGATATACTTTGCTACCTTGGTAGGAAGAGGGTGGCAACCCAACAACATGTACTATAAATTTCAGTTACAGGCCCAACATTTTCATTCTTCCTCGTACCCCAACTAAGTCCATCAGCAGGAAGCAGTCAGATGGATTAACATCCTGATTTCCCAAGGTTGAGGAATGAACTTCTAAAAAGAAGATGACCTCCATATACTTTTATATACTTTTTATAATCCTCTCCCTTAACTACTTGGACTTTTGAGGTGTTTCCCAAAAATGTTGTTTCCCAGATTTTCTGGAAAACAAAGAAGATGTGATTCTGAAGGCCCCAGGGCAGACTTTCTGATGCCAGGACTCCCCTTTCCCCCTGACCTGCCCCAAAGTTAGTGTCCCATCTTTCAAAAGCCTGTGATCTCTGTTAATCAGAGAGACAGATTTCAGGCGGCTTCTCCTGTTCTCCTGACAAGGCATCTTTTGTATTAAAGAATACCTCTCTTCCTTGGCATTCCTCGTTGTCTCAAAAATTGGATCTTTGTGCAATGAGAAAATGGACCTAGGCCAACACCCCATTGCAGTTCTGATGATAACAAAATCATAAATGCCACTTTCTCTGACTATAATTTAATTAAAGTAGAAATTAATGACCCTAAAATCCTGAACATTTGAAAATTCTCCTGTAGATAACACTTAAGTTTAAAAGAAAATACAAATTAAATTATAGAACATTTGGAAACTAACATAAATCAAAGTACAACAAATTGAAGTTTTTAGGATGTGGCAAAAATAGTATTCATAGAAGAAAATGATTGCTTTAAGAATTTATTTTTAGAAAACAAGGAAGACTAACATTAAATGGTTGAGCATTCAATTCAAGAAGTTAGAAAAAGAAGCACAAACAACAAAATAAAAGTCTAATTTATTTATATCTCAAGAATAAAATTAGAAATTACTTACATAGAAAGCAAAAAATTTGATGAACATAATCAATAGTCTATTACCAAGCAGAGGACTATTTTGTGACAGTTGTCATCATTTGTAGGTGGGTGAACTTAGCATTGTTTAGAAATTCTGTCTTCATTTCACTATCACCCCAACAAAATAATTTACACTGGTAATAGTACAAGCAATTTTTTTTTAATCCTAAATTAAGACCCCTTGAATTCACATCAAATATCATTCAAAACTGAGCATGCTATAATGTAATACTTTAGGGACTGGGGTCATGTGTTCAGGGCTAGCTCAGAAATCTAAGAAGCTGAAAGCCCCTGCTTCTCTGCAGAGAGTAAAAGAGATACTTCAATGTGGGAGAAAGGACATGGCTTTGGTTGTTTTCTGGAAAAGTCCACTGAAGGGTTGGAAATGAAACAATTCAGCTATGAAATATAACACCCTTGGAGAAATGGTTGACTCTAGGGTTGGGGCAGGAAATTAACAGGTGAGCCTGGAGCTTCCTTTAGGGGCAGAAAGAAAGTAAGTATTTACAAACAAATCAACCAACCCAAAACTCCCACAATGGGGGATGCGTTATGTCAAAGGGACACGGGAGCCAATAGAAAGAATTCTCAAAGGCTAAAGATGGTGTAATCTGAGCGATAAAATAGTGTTGGATTATAACCCAAACTATGAAATAAATATCCATGAGTCCATATGCTTTTACCTCTGTAGTCTTCTTCCTAATAATCCATAACCTCAATCTTATCATCATAACATTTAAAGATAAATTCCAATAGAGGGGAATCCTGCACAATGTATGACCAGTACTTCTCAAAATTGTCAATGTCATCTATCAAAATCAAGAAAAGTCTGAGAAAATGCCACAGCCAAGAGCAGCCTGAGGAGGCATAAGTACTAAATGTGATGTGGAGTCCTGGCTGGGATCCTAGAACAGAAAAAGAACATTACGTAAAACCTGAAGGAATCTAAATAAACTATTGCTAAAGTTTGAATGTGTCCCCCCAAATTCAACATTGGAAATGTAATTCCCAAAGCAACAGTGTTTTGAGATGGGAACTTTTAAGAGGTGACTAAGTCGCAAGGGCTTGCCTTGGTCAATGAATGAATGTCGCTATCTTGGGAGTGGGTTCCTCATCCCAAGAACAGGTTTGCTACAAAATGAGTTCGGCTCCCTCACAAACTCTCTCACCGTGTGATGCCATGTTATGTAGAAGGCCCTGACCAGATGCAGCCCTCATATCATAGGCTTTCCAGTCTTCAAACCGTGAGCCAAATCAACTATTGTTTAAACATCAACCAGCCTCAGATATTCTGTTACTGGAGCACAAAACAAAGACCACTATGATCTTTAGCTAATAGTAAGGTATGAACATTCATAACTATAACAAATGTATCATACCAATGTAAAATGTTAATTAACTGGGTGCAGGGAACAGGAAAATTTTCAATTTTTCTGTAAATCTTAAACTGTAATAAAAAATAAAGTCCAGAGAAAAGAGAAAACCAGGTAAGAGGCGGTAATAGGATGAGGACAAAGCAGCCTGATGCTATAGCCCAAACTGTCTACAGGTAAATAATATTTTAAGAGAAGAAAAATTATCACAGTTTTCTCAACAAAGGGAATAAAAACCAAAATAGAGCAATAAGTCTAGATAAATGTAACAGGTAGCCAGAATTGTGTACTTCCACTGACCTCCTACTCCAAAAGGCAACAGAACCAGATGGTTTAATAAACTAGTCTCGCCAAAGGAACCAATGACTACAGTGACATTTAGGTTTTCCCAGAGAATTAAGAAATGAGATTGACATTTTCCCAAGTCATTCTATAGAACTAGTCATTCCTGACACCAAAACAGGACAAAAAATGGCACCCATTAACATTTGTGAACATTCATCCAAAGTTTGATGTAATATAAATGTTATGTAGGGAAGAATGTGGGATGCCCCTGAGTCCCAGAGTAGGCCAACAGGAGGCCTGGGGGCAGTGGCAATTTACCAACTTGTATGGAACCGGCTCAGTATTTAACAGCTGTCCTGGTATGTTCCAGCTGCCAGGACATACCATTAATGGGGATATAACCCCATTAATGTTGTATATCAGTGGACACCTGTGTTTTCAAGTCTGTAACATATAAATCAGGACCTGGAAGGATACATACCAAATTGCTAAGAGGGGGGAAAGAATTGAGATCAGAACCACGATTGGTAGCAAAGGGAACTTATACTTCAGTGGTTCAACTTAGGATTTTTCAGCTTCACAATGGTGTGATACAGATAGGCATTCAGTAGAAACTGTACTTTGAGCCGATTTTTCAGCTTCACAATGGTATGATAAGGATAGGCATTCAGTGGAAACTGTACTTTGAGTACCATTCTGTTTTTTGCATTTATTGTAGTATTCAATAAATTACATGAGATTTTCAACACTTTATAATAAAATAGGCTTGGTGTGAGATAGTTTTGCCTAACTATAGGCTAATGTAAGTGTTCTGAACACATTTAAGGTAGGTTAGGCTAAGCTATGATGTTCAGTAGGTTAGCTGTACTAAATGCATTTTCAGTTTAAGATATTTTCATTTTCTGGGTTTATCAGGATACAGTCAAGGATCATCTGTATATTCAATACAATCTAGTCAAAATTCCAGTGAAAAATGTTTGATGTGATAATATAATATGACCATGTTATTGAAACCACAAGGAGTTTTGGCTTAGATCCAGTTACTCACCACACAAAGATCCAATTATTGAGACAACCAGGATTCTCAGGAAAGAAAAGAGTTTTTAATATGAAAGACATCTTTTTAGGAGAGCGGGAGAAGCTACCTCAAATCCAAATCTGCTTCTCTCGGACCCATGGAGATCTTGGGCTTTCAAAGGAGGGGCCACTTGCCTAGGACCGGTCCTGGTGGCATAACTAATGGGGAGCTCAGTTGGTGGGTGTGGGGGATGGAGAATCTTCAGGAATCTGCCCAAGGGCCTTCAGAATCTCAACGCTCTTGAAAAGAATCCACTATTTCTTGGAAAGAATTCAGAAGGTCAATAGTTAATTAAGGGAGAGGATTATACAAAAAAAAATAGAGGTCACTGAATTTTGTTCATGGGATTGGTGACAATGATACAATAAATTGAGTCAAAAACTCATCTGTGAAAATAAGCAAATGGAGAACTAAGAGCTTGGAGAGTACAAAACTTGCCCTACTGATGTTGAAATACATTGGAAATCTCAGCATTTAAAAAAGTGTTGTAACAACTTGGGAATAGGAACAGATGTCAATAGATCAGAAGATACTGTCCAGAAATAGACTTGAGTACACATAGAAATTTAACGTATGATAAAGTGGCATTTCAAATCAATGGAGAAACGATGGGTAACTCAGATGGCTAGCTATTTTTAAAACATAAAGTCAGATCTCTATTATCGAGGGTCAGGGGCCCCAGTTCCCCAGCCCCAGTTGACCTGGTTCAATCACGTAGCAGAACTAGAAAGTTCAACCGAGGCTCACAGGAAAAAGCAAAAGTGGGTAGAAACCAAAAGTAAAGCCAGAGCAGAAGAGGCAGTGTGAACAAAGCACAAGTTACTTGCACAAGCTTTAGTATAATAACAAAGAGAGTGAAGAGAGTTGGAAGTGCCTCCGTCTCACAAGTTAGAAGAGAGAGCAAAGGAGACACACAGGCTGTGCAGAGACATAAATGTCCTGGTTCTCGTCATCTGAAATTGTTCCTAAATCTTTCACTGGTCTCTCTACACCGCTGGACTGATCTACCAGTCATTGATTATTGTCCCTTTCTACCGGTCATTGATTGCCTAGGTTACCTCACACATCTGTTCCCCTTTTGGGGGAGAGTTGTGAGTGCTGATCCAACAGTTGAATGTCTCTGTAGGCCCTGCGGACGTCCTTATTGGTAGGCCAGGCTTTCCTCCCATCCCAGTTGAAACTCCTTTCTCTGTGTCCCTTCTCATCTATCACACCGTTTATGCTAAAATAGATAATAGAGGCTTCAAATACTTAAATCTAAAAACCACGAGCCCACCAGAAGAAGACATGAGTGAATAATATAATATTCATGCAGAGAAGGCTATTTAATCTGGTAGGGTAGCAAGAAACTGCACAAAATTGGATGATTGGTTAAAAGTTAAACACTTTTGCACAATAAAAAAGTACCCTAAACAATTCAAAAAGATAGGCTGGGGAAAATGTTTATCATATATAGAAGACAAAAAAAATCATATCCTTTGTAAAAAAAAAAAAAAAAAAGAGAGAAAGTGAAAAATCCTGAAATAAATTTGAAAAGGAAGTGATGGAAGGGGAAATAGGCAAAATCTTCACGGTGTCCCAATTATCAATTCTTCTTCACATAAAAAATGTCCACACTCTGGCCTAGATATGCTGTTTCTAGGAACCTCTTCTCTAGAAACACTAAAAATACAAATTGTAATATTGGCGGTAATAGGAGAAATCTGAAAAAAAATTCAAATGTATATTAGTAAGATATTGATTAAATAAGCTGTGGTATACTGATACTCTTCAACTATCTAAAATAAAAAAGCAAACTATGTGTACAAACACAGAAGTGTTTAAGATAATTAAGTGGAAAAAAGTTGCATAGCAATGTGGTCACATTTTTGTAAGATAATATATTTGTAGAAATGTAGAAAAGGATCTTAAAAATATATATATAACACTCATGAGGATGATTTTTGAGAAGTGGAAAAACAAAATGGAATTATAGGAGAGATCTCCATTTCTCCATTTAAAGTTTGAACATTTTTGGCTTATATTTCACCATTGAGAAAAATAACAATTAAAATTCAGAATAACTTTAAAATTGTTAAGGTTCCTTTCGCACTTCCATATTCATAATTATCAGCAAAATAAAAATTTCCAGAACAAAAAAGGGCAACCAACTTGATTGGTAAGTCAGCTGAAGGAGTTCAGTGTCAAGGGCAATCTCAATTGTCAGCCAGAGGGTTAGTTCATTCAAAGAGAATTTTCAAACCTGGGATTAGGAGAAAATCCCCAGGGAAAATCATCACAAACTCTCTTACAACTTTGTTCTGGGTCCTTCACTCTCCCGGCAGACTGATGGTTAGTCAGGGACAATGAGCGGTGAATAAATAGCTTAGGATGGGAAGTTGTCAATCCAATAGGAAACTGACATGAAACCCAATCAATGAAAGCTTTGTGAAGTGAAGCAAGCCCACCAACATGGGCAACTGTGATGCGGTGAAAAAGCACTGGATTTGGATTGATAAAATGTGAGTTGGGTATCTCCCTTGACGATTACATTGGAATATCAGCCTCATTTTCTTCATCTAAAAAGTAGATTTAGTGACATCTATCTCACAGGGCTGTGGTGAAGATTAAATTTAACTCTGTCTGTGGAACACTTTGTAGCCATCACTCCACTATTTGTGGAATGTGCTAGTTAGCAGAAGGTAGTAGCGGGACCGCGGCTCTCAGCTCTTGGTGACAATGTGCCTTCACAAGGCTAGTGTTGCCAGAGAGAATACAAGATGATCAGATACATTTTAATTTCAAATAAATAATGAATTTTTTATTTTTATTTTTATTTTTTTTTGAGACAGAGCCTCAAGCTGTCACCCTGGATAGAGTGCCGTGGCATCACAGCTCACAGCAACTTCCAACTCCTGGGCTTAAGCGAGTCTCCTGCCTCTGCCTCCCAAGTAGCTGGGACTGCAGGCGCCCGCCACAACGCCCAGCCATTTTTTTTTTGGTTGTAGCCGTCATTGTTGTTTGGCGGGCCCAGGCTGGATTCGAACCCGCCAGCTCAGGTGTACGTGGCTGGCGCCTTAGCCCGCTGAGCCACAGGCGCCGAGCCAATAATGAATTTTTTAACTGGAAGTATGACCCACGCTAAGTGTGCACAAGTTAACAGTTTTAACTATTTTCTATTGTTCTATCTTTGTTTTAAATACACAAGACGCATCTCCCCAACTATTTTGAAAGCCTCGTGAGCATACAAATCATATCATGGATATGCTTGGATCTTCTGAGATGCTTGAGTAGGCTCGTACACAAATCACCTACTAAATAACAAAGAGAGCTAGGATTCACTTTGGATGTTGTGAGCACCTCCAATAACTTCAGTGCTTGAACGCACGTCCTAATATCCATGGGACCCTACCTTTCGTTTGAGTGCTCTGGAGTTGTGAATCTGCTGGTGATCAGGAGCTCAGGTACTGGGCTTAGCTATGGGGGTTAAGGAAAGAAGGTCTCAGAGGCCCAGCACAGAGCAGGTGTTTGCTCCCATACTAATTCAGTAACTCAGAGGTATGACTGAGTCTTCCAGAATTTGGCTTACAATCTTAAAATTCCTCTGCTATGCTGACTCTTCTGATTCACTCTGAGATAAATAGAATTTTTTAGACTTCCTCTGATTGATTAAAAAAGAAGAAAGATAATTTATGCCTTTACAAACAGAAAGTAACTCAAGTTTGGCTGTGTTTTAGGCTACCGGATTTTGGAAAGCAGGCAGCATTTCCTAAACACTGGTCCCTGTCATTCTTTCTTACTTGGCTCTTTCTCGCTACACTTTTCAATGAGGATTTGGAGCTGCCACAAATGTCCCTGGGTTAAAAGAACATATTAAATCAGTGTCTGCTAAGAAGGGAGATAAGAACCAGAAAATACCCACAGACAAGATGATAATCTAAATGCGCGATGCATACCCAATGGTGTGTTTTTTTTGAAGGAAGACACAAAGTTTCCTGTGGAATTCTTTGATAAATATACACTTCAACCACAGAAAAGAAAATGTGACAGGGAAATACTTTGCATACTGAGTTGTGGCCATGGTTATGTAGGAGTGTACACCATTTCCAATTAAACAAAGAAATAGAGAACGCTTATAAAAAAAAAAAAAGCAACCCGAGTCTTATTCAAAGAAGAGTGGAATTTTCACTCAACCTTATTCATTAAAGTTAGAAACTGCCACCCCTTTAATGAGCAGCCTGAGGGTGGAGAAATTGTCTTGAATAGCTATATTCCAGGGAGTGCTTGGCATCATCACCAGAACAGAATGTGGGATTGCAATTGTGTGGGGTTTTTTTCCCAGTGAATAGGAAGTGATCAAAGATAACATCGCCTGAGAAAGAATTAAAATAGTGTAACATTGCATCAAGTTATAGCCAATGCCAATCATTACATGGATGAATGAACAAGATTCTTTAAATAATGGTATAGACGTGCTGTGGCATTCAAAATACAATGACCAACTTCAGTGGGGTTCAAATAAAAATGCAAAAGCATGTGCCCACTCATCTGGTCGGACTGTGAAGTATAAGCACATCCCTTTAGACAGATCTGCATGCCACATCCTTCATTTACATCATCTATAAAACTCTGGACTATAGGAAGTAAATTAATTCACCAAGGCTGCCTTAGTAATTTCATCTTAGCAATGGGAAATGCTATCTATGAAGAGACCAGAAAAATTAGAGACACAATCAGAAAAAAATAGAAAAGACTGATGTAATTACAGTGTGATCACCTTTCCCTCTGTGAAAGGACAGGAAAATAAAGCATAATACAGGAATTGAATTCATCATTGTGTAGATGAGAGTTCCTGGCATATAATGCTGGACAGAGCTATTTACTGGAAAAAAGTGTTGGTTTATTTACATGCTAAACAGCACCGCCTTCTAGCTTCAGCCAACTGACAAATAACAGCATAGCAATGAGAGAAAGAAAAGGCAATCTTTCCCATTCCAGAGAGAATTGTAACAGAACAGACAACGTTTGTCACAAATCCAAACATCTTGACCCTATCATTATAAAGTGGAATGCCCAGCTTCTCTCAATATCTCCAAAGAGATCATCTTCGCTTTTTTGGTAAGAAGAATTATGAACAAGGAAACGCGACTCTCCGTCCAGAAGAAAGAACGAGAGACGGGAAGAAAAAAATCAACACACTCTTTAATCTAGGAAATCTCTGTGGCACAACTCTTTCAAAAGGTGACAAAAATAAGATTTAATCTTCGACAGAAGACACATAAACCAGACCAAATTCACCTTCTTGTGCACTTGACCAAAAAAACACACACAAAAACAATAGTGAAAAAAAATCTGTTGAGCTGATGAACAAAGACTAGCCGAAGAATTGTTTTAATGCAATAAACAGGAGATCTAAATAAAGAGATCAAAGGGGGCCAGATAGTGCAATGTGCCCACAATTGCAATCACTCCCCAGGGAGCAACAAGAATGAAACTGGAAGCTTTTGCTCGGAGAAATACTGCCACTGCTTCTAATCTAGTTGTCTATGCTAATCAAGGCACAGCCTTTGAGCTTCCTCCAAAATTTTTCACTTTTTTGATTTAGAAAATAATGCTTGAACTTGCAGTTGGTATATATAAATTCTGACAGATACCAGGAGGGAAAATGCGGGCACTGAGTGGGAAAACAAACATAAGTCTCAGAAGAGTGTTCTAGTCTTTGCCCATTCCTTGCTATGAAAGCGTTCACAAATAATTTTATTTCTGGGCAAACATTCCTAAATGTTATACATGTACATTATCCTAAATATTTGTATTTAATAGCAGCAATAATAAAAACCAAAAAAGATCAGGATTCACATAAGAACCCAAGCTGACTGCATATCCATATTTTTCACTCGTTTGACAATTAGTTTACTGAGTGAGATATCTGGAAATTCAGCAGTTTGTAAGCCTGTAAAGAGGTTATTGGGGTAGCATCCACTTACACGGCTTAACATTTGTTAACAAGTTATAAAAAGTTGATTGGACAGAAGTGAAAAAGAAATGTTTCCTAGATTCTGTCTGAATTTCAGCTAAGGTAGCCCAGAAACAGTAAGTTCACAGTGAAGCAACATTGGAAAGGTGGTTATGCAAACGCCAAGGTGGTTAGCGCCTAGAAATTGGCAAGGTTTCCTTCCCAGATCCTGGTGTGTCAGTGTGTTCAGTGAGTGGCCTTGCAGATGGTAGGCATTCGCCAAGGACCCGCCCCAGGAGGAAATAGGCCCCACACAGCCATCTGGCAACTGACCTGGGCAGGGTGTAGGCCAAGGGTTGGATTATCCAGCTGCCATTGCCAGCAGCTATTACCCACAAGGCATTGCTGGCAGCCACTACCCATAAGCCCTTGCTGACATCCCTTGCCCTGCAGCCATTGCTCAATTGCCACGTGGCAGTAACGTCATCATCCAGCATCCATTGCCTGTGGGTCCCCCAACAACTTGAGGCACAGCGGCAGCCACCAAAACCCAAGCTGCACTCCCATGGGAGGAGCTGGCTGCAGAGTATCCCCTTCTGAGGCAGGAGTCTTTGGTGGCCCTAGGGCCCAGCTCTGAAGGGAACCAGATTGTTTGCTGGAGTGAACCTTGGACTCAAGGGGATAACGGTATCATTGAAGAGGGTAGAAAGTGTCTTATCATGGTGGGTGGCGGATGAGGCTGATTAAAGCCTGACCACCACCTGGTCAGTTAGCTGTCATTGTCCAAGGTGCAAATCTGTAAGAGGTTTAGGAGAATTCTAGAATCTCTCTGGAATTCTAAAGGGATTCAGAGTGTTATTTACCACACTATAACTCACTTCTGGGATTGGAAGACTACTTTGAGATGCTGATTTGAATGAGACAAACTACCTAAGGAGGTGAGTTAACTATAAACTTTTGCTTTTCCCAAATAAGTGTGTCCTGGGCCTGCCATGCTCCCATCTCTGCTCTTTCTCCTTATGCACAACACCGCCTCCTGCCCTCGCCCGCAGTGCTCTCTCTTACCTATAAGTAAATGCAAGACAAAACATTTGTAGGATTGTGTTCCATGGTGAAGGAAGAGGACCTGGAATTCAGCAGGATTGTGTCATTCAGTCGTACCCCAGCTCAGAGCTTTATCACTCGTGTAAGACAGAAGACAGAATGGGAGGCTGGTCACTTTGATATCAAAGGCGTGGGTCCACCTATGAGGCCTGGAGTGAAGCAGGATCCCAGAGCAGGAGACCTCATCAGCAGCATCTGGAAAGGAAGGGGAGGGACATGGCCATAGCACAGGGCTTTTCTGATCAGTAGGGCGTAGAATTAGAGAAATCTGTTTTGTGACTGTCATTGTGGCTGTTTTCTCCCCAGGCTGCGTGGCTTGGGAAAGGTGGATAACTGAAGCTGCTGTAGCACCTCAGGACTTGGATGCTTGACAGACAAGTACCAGCAAAGAGACCGCTGGCTTTGGGAGCACATTTTGCAAACAGATCCCTGTTTGTGAAAGTCTGTAAGGTCTTACATTGTGCTTCCTGTGTAATGGGTGACTTGGGTTTCAGAACCCTGGGTCCATCCAAGGCACCACACATTGCCAGAGGCTCAGTAGTTGTCTCCTTTTCACTGGAGTCATGGTGGCCTGCTGAGTTCTGCTCTGACTTAAGTGTTCACATGAATGAGGTCACCGTGCACGTTCCGAAGGAGTAAAAAGATTTCTGTGAAGAAATCAAGAGACTAGATTTATTCCTGTTAAGGAATTTTCAAAGCCCCTGCCAGACCTAAATACAAATCATGGACTTGAACTATGTCCTAGACACCATAAAATGAGCAAAGGTTTTAGGTAAAAATATGGCATTTCCATCCTGGATGCAGAATTTCATCTTGGAAGCATCAAAGTTACAATACTTTCAGCGTTGACTGACTATGCAAATAAAATAGTGAATTTATCATTTCATTTCTGAAAGACAATGTTTTACATCATTAATAAGTCTTGGGTATGGCCGATTTGTTTTGTTTTATTTTATATCTTTAGGAGAAGGCATTCCTGATGAAAACAAGATTTACAAGGAGAACTCCATAAGCCCAGATTCCAAGAAGGCTAGCCTTTGGGCTACAACTTTAAAATAGCATACTTGACAATATTTTTCAAGTTTAATTATATCATGTGATCACTGGTGATCTTCAAACAGGAATGAGGCAGAAAAATGGAGCAGCATGTTAGAATTTTCAGGGTAAACTACAGTGTGGTGAAGAAAAACTTATTATTTTCATAATACAAAATATAGAACTTAAAGCTTGATAAGATATCTTTTTGGCTAGTGGGGATATATGCAAAGGTTAAAGAGGAACAGTATAAGTTAATTAAAAGAAAAATTTTAATTTTTTTTTTTTTGGCTGAGAAACTGCCCTAAATATCAACCAATTCATCTACTATGAAGATCAAGAAAATAATCACATAAAAGAATATAATATGGGGAGGAGTCTGACACCCCCTGCAGTGAGGAGCTGAGTGCCACTCTTCACCTGTTAAAAAAGAAAAAAGAAAAAAAAGAATACAGTGTAGACTGATGGAAACATCCAAATATCTGAATTAAAAATTCACAAACATTGCATTAGGAAACTGAATTCAGCCATAGGCAATGGATGATAAATTGAAGTACCTAAGATTTTTAAAATTAAAGGAGTAGGATAACGAAATTCACTTTTTATCCCTATTTTTAGACCAAAATAAATTTAAATTTGGAAGTCGGTAAGTGTTCAGATCCTTAGGACTGTGATTTTATTCTGAATAATTGCCTTTTATTTTCAATGCCTATTGTGTCTTTGCTGCACCTTGTGTCATGATTTAATCTCTCTTTAAACTTAATTTAATGCCCAATTTAATCTCAATATGACAGCTAATAATTAAGAGCACTCATGTTGTGCAGCTTGACGTTTGGTTGTGTTGGTCGTGTATACGTGTCATGTACGATATTGTTTCATACCGTGCAATTCGATGGGCAACATTACTTGATATGTTTATATCTGAAGAACAAAAAAACAAGCTACTGTCTTTGAGAGTCAAACATAAGTTTTCATAGTAATGTTGTAAACAAGATTTTATATGCAACAGAAACCTACTTTTAGTATTTGTACAATAAAGTATACACATGTACAAATCTATAGATTATGTGTACCTTACATGTACACATCTGAATATTATGTGCACAAAGCCAAAAATCACTCGTTTTGTAATTATAAATTAGTTACTTGGATCAATAGTTTGTATTGGTAGTTTTCACTCCTCTTCCCCTTTTTGTCATCAGTGAAATCTTTCAAAGGAATTCTTACTTGGAAGCCCAATTTGCAAAACAGACCCAGGAGACTCTCCTGTGACCGAAGTGTTTGTGGGGGCTAAAAGTGGGAGTGCGGGCCTGGAAGAAACAGCCTTCCAAGTTCAGTCTCAATGGCCCTCGAGCCCTTTCATGGAGCCCCTGGAATTTCTGGAGCACTGTTTGGAAACTGTTGGCATATGTAATACCTTGAGTGTATAGAGGACTTCTCTATGTGATATAGCATTACATTCTCACGGCATTGTTCAATGCCATTCCATTTCACAGGTAAGAAAACAAGAACTCAGATCAACTTATCGTCCCACAGCTACATAACTCTAGATATAGGACTTGAACTCAAATCTTCCGACTCTGGTGTTTTTTCCCATTATTTCATTCTGCCTATAACAATAGAAAATAAGCTGAGAGTCTCCAAAGGAGTCCAGGCAGGATGAGATCAAGTTCAGGTACAGCATGAGTGTTTCTTAATGTTGTCCTACTTCAGGAGCCATATCAGTTCACCTGGGTCATGCTCCTGAGCTTCACCAGATTCCTGATTGCAGAGGCGGTGAGAGGCTTGTAAGCCAGCCAACTGGCCCTTTTTCTCCCATTCGAGAAAGCCTATTGGAGGATGGTATATTAAAGTGATGTTATCACCTGAATCTATTTTTACTTTTGAACAAGATAAACAGTTTACAGTTTACATATTTCTGGGCTTTAATTATTACTGGAAACAATTACTTTTCATCACCCTAGTTGAGAGACTCTCTAGATAAAGTGGAATTGGTGATAGGCCTCTTGAGAAGTAATATTAAAATCAAAACTTAACGTGGTCGAGAAGACCCAGTGGTGGCCAATGACAAAAAAGAAGTTGAGAAAGAAACGTAAACTGCCTGATTGTCGGACAAGAATTGTTTAATATAACTGGAAATAATATTGAAATCAGAATCAGTGTTTAACACCAGTCAGCAATTTAGCATTTAATTTTGGATGGGGAAAATACGTTGAATTCTGGTCAAATGTTCACTAGTGAGTTTTGCTCAGTTCTAAACTCCTTTTCTCCTGAGGACCTAGGAAGATCCTGGAGTGAGTCAGAAGGTGCCACAACTTCAGATCTTTGAGAATAAAGTAGAAAGGGAATGTTATAAGTCGGAGGAAGAAAAAAACTGAGATTTCAATTGTACCATTTTTAGAAGAAAAATGCATAATAGTGAGTTTGGAATAATCTCGTCTTTCCAAGGTGTCTCCAAGAGTAAGACAGAACATTTATATGAGATGCACAAGAGACTTTTCTGACGGTGAGAGTAGCAGAGTGAGATGAGAGAGTAAACGAAGCTGAGAAGCACTAAATGCAGGAAAATTCTCACTCCTCTTGAGAGAGGATCCCCGAGAAGGGTGAGGTCTGGGAGAACAGGCCTTCTCAAGGAGACCACCAGGATACACCTGCAGGGCCCTCTCCATGGTGACTCAGCTCTTGGGAATTTGTAGACTTGACTTCCTGGAACCTGGAAATTTCCACTTTAGTGAAATCCTATAGTTCTGTGGGGGCCGGAATAGCATCTCCCACTTCATTGAAATTGACCGATGAGAAAGGTACCTGAGGGGTGGAACTTTTTGACAGGAGATAAAAAGGGAAAGACCAAGGCAGTCGGGGAGTGTGGCCATTTTGAATTCTTCTAGGCCGTAAGCTCCGCCGGCTGAAATATAAGCCTTTTTCCTTTTCAATACGGTGTTTGGGTGCTCTTTCTCTCCATTGGGCCTTGTCTTCCTGCAATGCTTTAAACAATTGGCGTTTGTTCTTGTGAGAGAGGATACCCTGAAAAAGTGAGGTCTAAGAGAACGGATACACCTGTGAGGTCCTCCCCTTGGTGACTCAGCTCTTAGGAATTTGGAGAAACTTAACTTCCTGGGGCCTGGAACTAACACTTGCTTCTGCTTCTGTGAGAGCCCGTGGTTCTGCAAAAGCTGGAGCCCCCTTCTCCAGCTTGATTCAAACTGACCAATGAGAAAGGTACCTGCGGGCGGGAACTTTTTGACTGGAGATAAAAGGAGACCGAACCAGTGGGGGAGGGTGGCCATTTGGGGAGTCTGGGTCTGCCACTGCAACCCGGCTGAAATGAAGCCCTTCCTTTTTTAAACCTGGTGTGTGGGGGCTTTCCCTCCACTGGGCCTCATCTTCCTGCAACATTTCAAGGCAGAGATGTGGATCATTCTGGAAGGCAGAGATATGGATCGGTGATCCTTTTTGGAACTCTTACTTTATGTGAGGTTTTGACTCCTCCCATAGGCATCAGAATTGGAGAGATTTTTTGCAGGGGAATTGGAGACACGCAGCATCAGCAATGTCCCCTGAATGTGCACAAATGCCATGAAACTTGGTTCTGCGCTCAAATCATTTGGGGACATAGTAGGTTTGCAAAACGTTTATAGGTGTTTTCAGGGTGGGACTTCTCAGAGCTCTGAATATGGATAAAGTTCCCAGCACCAAGAAACAGAAGCATTTTACAAACTTAGTTACATGAGGGAGTCTCCGCACTCTTCCTACCTCACGGAATACTAGAGCTCTGGGGAGCACCCTTTGGGAAATGCTGCTGTGCAGGACAGGGCATGGTCGGAAAGTTGGCAGATACCTCCTGATTAATCAGCAACTTCAGTGTGCCTGGGGCCACATTTAGTAATGTCAGTATCCTTCCCTACCCGTCCCCCAAGCACACAGAATGGGCTTCTGTGGTACACACATGCTTTTTGAGCTCACCTGTTTTGGCTTCCCCACTGTGACCTATGAATTGCCACCTTCCTCCCTGTTTAATAGAGCCCAGGTCTTCCTTTAGACTGTCCTGGGCTCACCTCTCGTTAGATACAAACAGTGCACAGAACTCCAGGACCCTGTCCTCAGGAAGCTGCCGTCAGCCTCTGCCATGAAGCCTTCCTGGTGCTCCCCTGCATCAACTCTTCTGAACTTCTCCCATCATGCTCCCCAGATTTTGTTTAGTACAATAGTTATTTTAATTTTCACATTTATTGAACACTTGCTCCATACCAGGACTGCGCCAGCTGCTGTGGAGGGCAAGGAAAGGAGCCCTGTCTTCCTTAAAAAGTTAAGACCTTAGAAAGTTAAACTTTCTTAAAAAGTTAAGACCTTAGAAAGGTACTTGTTGATTGTTCATGTTAAGCCTTAAATCCTTCTCATTTAGGAGGAAATGTAAAAGTTTTCCATCAGTTTGAGACACACCCTCCCATGCTGCGCTCCCTTAACCATGCCCCAGCCTCCCATCCCGAACAGGAAATAAAAGACTTCTTTCCATTTTGGTTTCAAGTTCGTATTACTTTGTGCATAGAAATGGGATCATGTCTGAAATGCCCTGACCCTGTTTTTAAATTAAATGATTCAAAGGGGAAGTAGGAAATTTAATGTTAATGTCACCCAATATTGTATTATTGTTTTTCCTTTACAATCTTTTGGGCTGATGAGAGGTTAAGGACCAAAAATGAAGAGATCATTCCGAGGTGTGAATGAAAGCAATTGGAGGCCAGGTTCTGTGTGGGCCACATGGCCTTTGTTCACCAGGGTGCAAGTGGGCTGAGTCCGAAAAAGCAGTCACACGTGGGTTAAGGCAGGTGGGAATATAAGAGTTTGGAGGGGTAGGGATTGGTGTGTTCCTTCCTTCCTGGGCAGACATTCTTTCCCGGGTGGGACAGTTCTATTTGGGCAGGTCCTTACATTCAGCCCTATCAGCTTACCCTTTCTTTCTTTCCCTTTTTTTTTTTTTGGCTGGAGCTAGTTTGAACCTGCCACCTCCAGTACATGGGGCCGGTGCCCTACTTCTTTGAGCCACAGGTGCCGCCCCCTTTATTTCTTAATTGCTTTTTTCTTCCATATTATTTTTTCCATTTAAAGCCAAATAACTCTAAATGAAATAAAAGGAGTAATATTAAAAAGAAAACAATTATTCATTATTACCTCCTTAGAATATTGCTTTATGAAAATACTTTTAAAGCTATTACTCATGTTGAAGTTTTAGCATTCATTAATATATGCATTTTGTGCAAAATCAGCAAACTCCTCACTTCCAATTTGGCCGTTATACACACAAATTAATGAATGTGCTTAAGTGAATTTGATTTATATGTAGCAGTTTAAGATCCACTTTGTATTATTAGCACAGAAATTTGAGAGTTGCTGAATCAGAAAGCTGTGTTTGCTTGGGAAGGCTGTCCTACACCCACATGCACACACTGACAATAATATAAGGCTAAAATGTTCATAATTATCATAATTCACTCATTAAGATGTTAGCAAACTGCCTCAATCACAGGAGATTCTCCATGCATAGAATTTTCCATCTTTTGCCTGCACCTACAATGCACATGCAGTACCAGTGCCAGAGAGTGGTAAATGGAAACTCTACTTCTGCATTTTATTAGCAAATTTTACAAACTACAAACAGCTTGAGTGTTGTATAAATTTATAGTTGTACTTGTGCATTTGTGACAGCGGTTTTCAGCATGCAACTTTTATCTAAGAGCTTTTACTTGGAACTGCACAGAGCAATTCCAAAACCTCAAAACTAAAGGAAAATAAAATCAAAGTGGCTTTACAATTGAGTGATTTATACATTAAAGTATTTATTTTAAAACAAGATTAAAAGTACTGCCCTCCTAGAAACACTGTCTCCCGGTAGAAGCACTCAGATGGAAAATTTCATCTATTTTGAACTGATTTTTTGCCTGAATGGCTCTCACACATTTTCCTAAAACCTAGTCATGTTAAGTGATTAATTCTACCTCAACAACACTGTACAAGGAGCCAAGAAGATTCAAGTGTTGAAATGGTGGAAGGTGGTTGGCCCATTAGATGCTTGACTATGTTTTGATGTTTTACACTTACATGTGCTTAACTTTTCTAACCTTCTGATCCCCTTCTCAGAAGTACCCTGTTCCAGACACGGATTTGTGCATATTTCTGTCCTAGGAGTATTCAGCCAATGTTGAGCAATGCGATTCATTTTATTTTTAAATTTTTAATTTTATTTTAACATTTTAGAATATTACAAGGGTACAAATGTTTTGGTTACATAAATTGCTTTTGTACAGTTTGAGTCAAAGTTATAAGTGTGCCCATTACTCAGATTAGAATGCATTTTAGATCAAAATTCCAAATACAGATAAAGTGGGAAAACCCATTTTTCTACTGCTTCAGAAGTAACAGAAGGGAGAGGTATGGCACATAAAAGAGGGCACGTGTTTCAATGTCCTTTCCCAAGGAACCGAAGGAGCTAAGGAAATTTTGCCCTGGGATGTGACTTCTGGGTATGAAGAATATTTTGAATTTAAGGGCCATTCATGATCAGGAAGCATGAAGAAGGCCATTCCTCTATCTACATAAAACTTGAGTAACCTGTTTAGAAATTAAAATCTGACTTCCTTATTATATGCTAATAGACCTGGTCCTGAGGTCCTGAGAAGCACAATACCTGTCTCTCAGGTTAATCTACAAATCAACCTGTTTCCACCATCTACACACCCACCATCCCTCCCAGCAACCACTTGCTAGACCTATACTTTCCACATTCTCCTTCTTTCAAAAGGCATCTATAAAGGACTCTGACCATCCCTGAGACTTTGTTGTTTTTTTTTTTCATGAGATTTTCTCGTTTATTATGTGAAAACATTTGTGTTCTGCATTTAGTAGGTTTCACCTGTCCCTTCTAAGATGCACCCTAAGCATCCCTGAGACTTTGGGTGATCATTATTGTGGTTCTCCCCATCCATATCGCATTTGGAAATAAACCTAAGTTGATCTTTCAGTGAACCAACCAAGGGAAAGAAGGGCAGGTTTCCCCAAGACCCCTACATTACGCTGCCCTATCCCCAGTAATAGTGCAATGCCATGTACCCTGCCACAGCGTGGCTCGGTGATGGGGAGGCTGCATCTTACTGAAGATGCCTGATCCATCACTGAGCTACTTGGCCACAACACAAGAAGTCACTTTTCAGTAAATAATCGATGTTCTCTAGATTTTTCTCCTTCTTTTAAGACACTTTTCTTTACTTCTACTACTGTCATTTATTCTCTTCTTTTGTGGCAACATGCATTGTTTTTGAAAAATTGATTTTAAAGAAAATAAAGAGCATGTAATATTCTTGAGGAACAAATGTTAGGCAGAAAAGTTAGTGGGAGTCTATTCTTTGGAGGGGTTCATGTTATGATTTTAAAAAAGGATAAAGAACGTGCTATAAATCTCAATTTATGATCTCAAGTAGTATATGAGAAACATACAAAAGTAAAGCCAAACTTTGAAATTTGGGAATTTTTTTTGGCCATCAGAAAAAGGTGGCAATGATAGCAATGGCTGGTGAGGTTCCTCAAGGGATACGCTTTCGAATTTGAATTCCACTCAACAAATCAAAGAAGCCATCATTTTTTTTTTCTAAATAGCAGAACCAAACAAAGGAACTCAGTTCCTACCTTGATCCACCCGTACTCCTGAAGAATTCTTTGAGGAAGGAGTAGGAAGCTTTCTGTGGCAGCGTTGGGCAGCCCACAGAGAAAGAGCGATAGCAGCTGAGCCCTGCACAAGTAACCAGGGACTCAGGACGTGCCTGAGTCCAATACCCCATCTGCAGTAAGGTCTTCAAGAAAACGGAGTCTTTCTTGCAACCCTGACACATGCCCTTTGGGTGTTGGCAAGAGACAATTTGTCAATTCCATCCATCAGGTGCGGGCGCAGCACCCATGTGTTACTGAGCGCTATTTTCCTCTTCCTGGTCTCCGGATAAAAGCGCACCTCGTTTCATCCCGCCTCATTTGACTGTGCATTGTGATATTTTCTGCTCTGTGGCAACACTGCGCTGAGCAAGTTCAGTTCTCAAGAGGGTGTGCTCACGTCACGGTTCTGGGCCATAGTTTAGTAGTTCTTGCACTATTTCAAAATTTTCCATATTGTTATGTTGCAGGAAGACGAGGCCCAATGGAAAGAAAGGGCACCCAAACACCATGTTTACAAGGGGAAGGGCTTTATTTCAGCCATGGAGCGAGGCCCAGAAGAATTCCAAATGGCCACACTCCCCAACTGGCTTGGTCGTCTCCTTTTTATCTCCAGTCAAAAAGTTCCAGCCCACGGGTCCCTTTCTCACTGGTCAGTTTGAATCAAGCTGGAGAAGTGGGCTCCAGCTTTCACAGAACTGGGGACGTTCACAGACAGAAACGGAAGCGTCAGCCTCCAGGTCCCAGGAAGTAAAGTTCTTGCAAAGTCCTAAGAGCTGAGTCACCATGGGGAGGACCGTACAGGTGTATCCTTGGGGTCTCCTTAAGAAGACCTCTGTTCTCTTAGACTTTACTTTTTCTGGGTATCCTCTCTCAATTTACATCTATTATGGTAATCCTTGATGTTACTATTGTAATTGTTTTGGAGTACCACAAATAGTGCTCATGTAAGATAATGAACTTAAGGGATAAATGTTGTTTGTACCCTGACTGTTCCACCGACTGGCCATCCCCCAAGCTCTTTCCCTCTCCTCAGGCCTCCCTATTCCCTGAGACATGAAAATATTGAAATTAGGCCAATTAATAAGTCTACAATGGCCTCTAAGTGTTTATTTATGTATTTATTTAGACAGAATCTCACCCTGTCACCCTGGGTAAAGTGCTGTGGCATCACAGCTCACAGCAACCTCAAACTCTCAGGTTCATGTGCTCCTCCTTTCTCAGCCCCTTAAGTAGCTGGGACTACAGGCACCCACTACGATTCCTCGCTAGGTTTTCTATTTTTCTAAGTAGTGGAGGGGTCTCATTCTTGCTTAGGCTGGGCTCCAACTCTTGAGCTCAAGCAATCCACCTGCCTTGGCCTCCCAGAATGCTGGGATTACAGGTGTGGGCCACTGTGCCCGGCCTGCCTCTAAGTGTTTAAATGCAAAGATGTATGATCTTTCGCTTTAAGTGAAAAGCTAGAAATAATTAAACTTAGTGAGGCCTCTTATGGCAAACAGCCAAGTTGTGAATACAACAAAAAAGTTCTTGAAGACAATTAGAGGTGTTACTCTGGTGAACACATAAATGATAAGAAAGTGAAACAGCCTTACTGCTGATATGGATAAAGTTTTAGTGGTTGGGATAAAAATCAGTCATAGTGGTCTCCTAAGCCAAAGCCTAATCCGGAGCACAGTTGTAACTCCCTTCAATTCTATGAAGATTGAGAGAGGTGAGGAAGCTGCAGAAGAAAAATGTGAAACTAGCAAAGGTTGGTTCATGAAATTTAAGAAAAGAAGCCGTCTCCATAACATCAAAGTGCAAGGTAAAGAAGCAAGTGTTGATGGAGAAGCCAAGCAGCAAGTTATCCAGAAGATCTAGCTGAGATCACTGATGAAGGTGGCTGCACTAAACAACAGATTTTTCAATGTAGATGAAACAGCCTTCTACTGGAAGAGGATGCCGTTTGTTAACTTTCATAGCTACAAAGGAGAAGTCAATGCCTAGCTTCAAAGTTTCAAAGGACAGCTAATGCAGCTGGTGACTTTAAGTTGAAGCCAATGCTCATTTACCATTCTGAAAACCCTAGAGCCCTTCAACAGTACACTAAATGGGGCGGCACTTGTGGCTCAATGGGAGGGCACCAGCTCCATATACCGAGGATGGCGGGTTCAAACCCTGCCCCATTCACACTGCAACAAAAAAATAGCCAGGTGTTGTGGTGGGCGCCTGTAGTCCCAGCTACTCGGGAGGCTGAGGCAAGAGAATAGCCTAAGCCAAGGAGTTGGAGGTTGCTGTGAGCTGTGTGACACCACGGCACTCTACTGAGGGCAATAAAATGAGACTCCGTCTCTACAAAAAATAAAAGTACGCTAAATGCACACCCCGGCGTGGGACAATTATAAAAGGGACTTTACCTAACAAATGCAATCAGTGTAATCTAATTCTTTGTACCCTCAATGAAACCCAAACAATTAAATAAAAAGTACACTAAATCTCCCCTGCTTGTGCTCTAGAAATGTAACAATAAAGCCTGGATGACAGCACATCTGTTTACAGCATGGCTTACTGAATATTTTAAGCCTACTATTGAGATCGGCTCAGAAAAACAAAAATTTCTTTCATGATATTACTGCTTCTTGACAATGTACCTCGTCACCCCAAAACTCTGATGGAGATGTATGTGGAGATCATTGTTGTTTTATGCCTGGTTATATAACATCCATTCTGCAGCCCATGGATCAAAGAGTAATTTTGACTTCAAGTTTTATTATTTAAAAATATATTTTGTGGGTGTTGCCTATGGCTCAAAGGAGTAGGGTGCCGTCCCGATATACTGGAGGTGGTGGGTTCAAATTTGGCCCCAACCAAAAAAACTGCAAAAAAAAAATATTATATATATATTTTGTATGGCTATAGCTTCCCAGACAATATTCCTTTAATAGACCTGGGTAAAGCAAATTGAAAGCCTTCTGGAAAGAGTTCACCATTCCAGGTGCCATTAAGAACAGTCACAATTCATGAGTCAAGGTCAAAATATCAACATGAGCAGGAATTTGGAAGAAGCTGATTCCACCCCTCACAGATGACCCCGAAGGGCTCAAGACTTCAGTGGAGGAAGAAGTAACAGATATGGAAGAAGCAACAAGAAAGCTACAATTAGAAGAGGAGTCTGAAGGAGGGATTGAATTGCTGCAATGTCTGATAAAGCCTGTGGAGACGAGGAGTTGCTTCTTATGGATGAGCAAATCGCTTGGTTTCTTGAGAAGGAAACTACGGACGGTGAAGATGCTGTAAACACTGTTGAAATGACAACAAAGGATTTAGAATATTCCAGAAGCTTAGTTGGTAAAGCAGCATCAGGATTTGAAGGACTGATTCCAATTTGGAAAAAAGTTCTGCTGTGGAACACCGGTAACCAGGTAGACTGGTAATTTGGTGTCCAGTCCCACAGTGCTATGACACTGTCCCAGGGCCAGCCACTGGCCTAGTGGCCTGCTGGGCCCAAGGGTTGCCAGTGCTGTTCCCTCTGTTTCTGAAACAGCAATCAGAGCTCTTTCTAGCATCTTTCACTTACGAGAAAGTCTCATCCAGCCCTCAGGTGCATGAAGAAAGCCCAGCTTTGGTCCTGGCTCCATATAGGATGCCCATGTCCAGAGCAGCCCCCAGGAACCCATCCTCACCTGCTATCAGGGTCAAGGCCCTGCAGACCTCTGGCTCATGGCAGACTTTCTGCTTTGTGCTTCTTTCTGGTCCATAGGAAAGATGTTCATTTTTGAACACAGCTATTCTTTTAGTGTAATATAGATTTCATATATTATTTAATTTGTAAAATACTGACTGCATATTTTGTCATTGCTGTGTTTGGAGCAGAGGAGAGAAATTCTAAGCAGCATCTTGTCCACAAGACTGCTGTATGTGGGATGCACGCTGCACATTTATAATCTCACAAGATACTATGTCCCAGGTTTTCACCGTGTTTTAGTGATTAGATATTTCTGTTGCTCTCAGCGATTTGCTTTCTGCATTCCCAGAGTTGTCATTTTTCTCCAACAAATAATACCCTCTTGGTAAAGGCTTGGCTGGTTGAAAATTATAAGAGAAAGTTTCATTGTATTGCACCTTAAGGTGGTTGTTCCAGAAATTCATCTTAAAACTTGCTATTTCAGGAAGCTGGCTCAGCTCTCCATTTTTTTCCTGTAGTCCATCAATTCCATAAATTGGCGAGGCGTTACCAGGGGATGATTGTTAAGGTCAGGGGCGGGGGGGAACAGAACACCAGGTGTTACATTAAAAAAGGTGGCATAAGTCCCTGGTTTAGTCATGTACTTTAAGAGTGTGGAAAATAGCTGTTCACAGTTAACACCAGAAGTGCTCATTAAACCGATTTTCTGTTGGGAATGATTCCTTCTAAATGTCTCTGGCTATCAAGTAGCTAAAATTCTATCAGGATTATGATACCCACTGAGTTACAAGTTATAAGAAATGATACTCGAAATAAAGGCTTTGCAGGCAAATTAAAATAGTAATAATTTCACTTAATGTAATGATATCTTTTTTTTAATCCCTTAATATCATTCAGCCAAAATTACATATTTGGGGAAAAAATGAGCTACTTAAGAAGAGTTCCTAATTGTGTGTAATATGCCTGAAGGCATATTGCGGATGTAATTCAGATGCCTGGACGGAGAGGATGATGGCTCCGATGATGAGGTTGTGCAGTGGAACTTACGTTTTAGTCCCAAACAGTCATAATGTAAAATTATTTCCCAGAAAAAGGAAGTCGGGCGGCTTCCATGATCAGCTCTGTAATGCTGGCTATGCTTTGGAGATGATGTTTCTCCGTGTACAGACTTCTCTGTAAGCCGCCAAACCCTTCGGATCAAATTTTGACATCCAACATCTCAGTATTTTGTAAGGGATAAGCTTATTTTTCTGAAATTCCCTCTGTCTCCAGCTTTCTTTGTTCAGTTTATGCCAGGGTGTATTTGCTCAACCAGTTCAGTTTGGCTTACCCCGTCTCATCCATACATCTAACAAAGCCTGGAATACATTTCTTGAGGAATTATTCAAACTAAGTATGAATTCTTAACTATTTACACGTGGGAATAACTGCTTTAAGAAGGCAAGTTTTTGAAAATTTTACATCATCGAGCTATAATTCATTACCTCTCAATCTAGCCATTAAAGTTTTTCACAATTATTGTAATTCAGTTACCACAGGATCTTTTATAGAATTTCATAAAATTCTGTGATCTCGACAAATGACCAAAATCAAAACTTTAGAACACTGTATCTGATTTATGTACTAACTCAGGTGAGTAAATTTGAACTTGAACTCTGTCTGATGCTCAGGCAGGATGCACAGATCAGGCTGGTGAGGACTCGGGTACAAGTGGGCCCTGGGGTGGTTCTCACGTCGCTGGGCCACGCAACGTATCAAACCATTACGAGGTGAACACTCCATGTTCCTCCTTCCCTCCCCAGATCCCATGGTGCCTTTTTTTCTTTTGCTGGCTCAGAGGTCAGGGACCACCACATGTTGATTTTATTTTTCCTGCAATAAAGGCTTTCTCCCCAGGCTCTGGACTCATGAGGGGGTCCTTATCCTCCAACAAGGCTGATTTCCTTTCTTCTTTCCTATGTTCCCCTCACACTGGGCTAAATCCAGTCCACTTGGGTGGCCAGACAGTGGATGCGTCTGCAACTCCTGGCTGGCTTCTGGGCAGTCACAGCGTTCAGTAGCCTTCTTGGCTGGTGACTGTGAGCTCTCCAGCTGGTTTCCCTGCAAGAACTACAGCCTGTTTACTGTCTCCCAAACCCTGGGGGCCAGCTTTGCGGTCACTTTTCAGTTGAGTCTCAGCCCCACAGAAGCGCAGCTGAGAGCTTTAATCTGCCATTTGGCCAGGATTGTCACTGTCTTGGGCTTCACACTTCCAAGGGAGAGCCTGGGGATGGGGGAACAAAAAGGAAAAACAGCAGCTTGTCTGGCCAGGGTCAAAATTCTCTCCAGCTGTTTCCAGACACTTGGAGAGAGAGTGGGTGATCAGGACGAGCTCAAGTCTTTCCAGAAAGGAAGGTGAAGGCCCATTCCCAGCTAGAGGGTCAGCTTGGTGAGAAGGTCTCCAGCACTGCAGAGGCTGAGGGAGGCACCTCCAGAGAAGAAAAGACCCCTGGTTTTCTTTGCTTCCTGTAAGAGCCCCCTAAGTAAAGGGACAGTTGCAGCTATGAGGAGGACAGAGCTGACTCTAGCACCAAATGACATATGAAGAGCAAGCTGTGGCTTTTCAGATGACAATGTACAACTGAGACCAAGGCAAAGAATTAGGCTGTGCTGGGATGGTAAGGACGGTCTTGTGTGACCTCTCATGTTTCTTGATAGCAGAGCAGCTCTGCCTTCCTGGCTGCCCGAACTGTCATCAGCACAACAGAAAGATGCGAGATCTAATCCTTTCTCCCCTTCGGGGAGACGCAGTCCCTGCAGGCCCCTGTTTAGTCAGTCTAACGTTCTGTTCGTCAAGCTGTGTGAGCACCCTTTGTTCTCCAAGGGGAAGGGAAGGGAGAGACATTCGGTGTCTCAGGAAGCCCTCAGACCAGGCCTCTGCAGGTCCAGGATTTGGATCTGGTGCTCAGGAGTCAGTGCTCCCTGGTCCTCAGAGGTTGCTGATTTCCTGGTTTTGCAGGGAGGGGCAGATGTACAAAGCTCTTGGAAAAGAAATCTACAGACATGTTTAAGAAATTTCTAGCGGACAGCAACCTGTGTGCCACGCCCCGGGCTAGGTACTGGGGATTTGAAATGAAGACATTGACCCTGACCTCATGGAAACCAATGCTTTTGGCCATTAAGGGGTAAAGTCATTATTATGATTCTTCTATTTTAGTGACTGTAATTCCCTCCCTACACTGTTGCAAGTTGCTTACTTCTAGGCAATGGTCCACTTACTTTTCTTCTCTACCTCTGCCTGATTTTGTTCTTCCTGCAAAACTGTAAGGCTTGAGAGGGGGAATAAGGCACCATCAGTGCTGGGAAATACTTCAGCGTTGATGAAGAAAGGGGGACTCCACCCTTGTCCTCAACAACTGTCTCTATTTATTTTTTTCCTTAATATTCCATTTTTTAAAATGTCTACGGAATCTGTAGTGATGTTCCCTCTTTTTTTTTAATTTCAGGTTAATAGGAGAGTATATACAATTAGATTACACTGTGTACATTTGTAAGGGAAAGTCCCAGTTGTAGTTGAGTCCGTCACCCAGGAGATGTGCCAAACATCTGTACATTGTACTTTTTAGCTGGGAACTTACTGAACCCTCTTTTCCCTTTCCCCTTCTCAAATTTAACTGTGTTTTTCTCTCACGTAGACCTACAGTTGTTAACCTGCTAGTACTGACTACACAGGATGCTTGATTTTCCATTCTTAAGATACTTAGAACCAAGACAGACTCTCACTGGATCAAAGATTTAAACTTAAGACATGAAACTATAAAAATATTAGAAGAAAGTGCAGGGAAAACTCTCGAGGGAATTGGCCTGGGTGAATTTTTTATGAGGAGGACTCCTCAGGCAATTGAAGCAGTACC
>CAUYRH010128195.1:0-69290 GCA_963574655.1 Perodicticus potto | reverse complement strand
AGTTACAAGGTCACAGAGATGGTGGCTGCTTCTGGGGACGGAACGTGGGCTGGGCCACCAGGGACAAAAAGGAAATTCCCCATATAGTGATTAAGAAAATGCCATGAAGGCTATGTTTATCAGTTTGACCAAAATATTTCTGATTGTATATGAAGTAAGCACATTGTGCTCATGACTGCACCAATGTACACAATTATGATCTAATAAAAATTAAAAAAAAAGAAAATCAGAAATCTGGATGCGCTCAGTTCTGATTTGAGAAGTCCAATAAAGTGAGCCCACATCACCAGGGAGAGTTGATTTTTCAACATCTTTAGTTGTCTTCATCTGAGTGGGTCACAAATTTTGGCAGAGTAAGCAGGCCAGTTTCCTTGATTTTTCTGTCATCTTTTGCCATTCTTTCTTTACTATGAATAAAGAAAGAACAGCAGAGAGAAAAATAGCGAGGAAGGCAAATTCTGTATCAAGATTATATGAGCTGTTTAGAAGTCAGAGACTCATAGAGAATTGGGATAACACGAGAAGAGCAGGCTACTTTTGCTTTTCGCTGCTTAGAGACAGTCCTGGGTCCTGTTTCTATTCATTACCTTGATGAAAAGGCAGAAAAGTTTCCATGCTTTGTTATGATGTTATATAACAATAGAATTGGAATGGAAGTAAAATGATGGGGAGTCCACATACTTAAATGATTCATGTTGGCTAAAATCACTATGTGAGTTCATTACTTTCCTATGCAAATGACAGGGAGTTTCTGTTTGGAGCCAGTTATTTTCCGTGTCATCTCTGAGGCCCTTTGAGAGACAGTGGAATTAAGTTCCAGGCTTCAAGATGACCACCCAGAATTTGCAGAAACTCAGGTAGTGATTCATTTTTTTATTTTACATGCTGGTGTTAGCAACCTTCTGGATCTCCATAAACCAGGGCAGTCACTCAATGCCTGCTTGGAACCATCTTCCGAACACATTTCCACCTTGTAGCTCTTCTTAAGAAAGCATTCTCATCTGGCACTAGAGGAGCCAGGTATGCCAGAGATAGTTCATGCATTTTTCTCTCCCTCACGCTATTTTCTTCTCCTACCTCAAGGAGTTAGTATTTTTGACAGCTGGGCATTTCACATTCATTTCTTTGGTGACAAGAATAACTGTGGCTCTTTGAGAACAAGTCTCTGTCACCCAGTCACTACTCTATGCCACATATATAATAGAATGACCTTGTTTAATGGTTAGAATGTTGAGAACCATAAAGAAGCCCTTTTGATAATAGAATTATGATCCTGGGAGCTCTGATTTGTTTTTCTCTTTGCTTTCCATAAAAGTTTTATCAACAGTCTTTGTGGAACATGTTTCTTTTTTTTGAGACAGAATCTCACTATGTCGCCCTGGGTAGAGTGCAGTGGCATCACAGCTCACAGCAACCTCCAGCTCTTGGGCTTAAGTGATTCTCTTTCCTCAGCCTCCTGAGTAGCTGGGACTACAGGCACCCGCCACAATACCTGGCTATTTTTTGATCGTAGTTGGCCCGGGCTGGATTTGAACCTGCCAGCTCTGGTGTATGTGGCCAGCGCCCTAGCCACTGAGCTATAAGCGCCAAACCTGGAACATGTTTCTTAATGGTATTAATAATAATGATAACTGCTAATCTTTAATGACAACTTACTGTGTCCTAAGTAATTTACATAGATTTTAATCTTTCAGCAATATTATAGGATAGGTACTATTATTGTATATTTTACAGTTAAGGAAACTTGACTTACAGAAAGCCTGTCCATGATTACCTGTTTGGTAAATGCTGACCTTGGGCAGTTTAACTTGTAGGTCACATATATAGCATCTTGGTGACTTTGCTGAACTTGGTTCCTAGTAGGTTAGAAGGTGCTTGCTAAGAAGAATTAAATCCCTGGCTTGGCGCTTATAGCACAGTGGTTACCGTGACAGCCACATAACCCAGAGTGGCGGGTTCAAACCCACCAAGGTCAGCTGAACAACAATGACAACTGCAACAAAAAATAGCCAGGTGTTGTGGCAGGTGCCTGTGGCCCCAGCTATTTTGGGAGGCTGAGGCAAGAGAATCATTTAGCCCAGGAGTTGGAGGTTGCTGTGAGCTGTGATGCCACTGCACTCTACCAAGGGCAACATAGTGAGACTGTCTCAAAAAATAATAATAATAATAATTAAATCCCTGATATTTATCAAGCTCTTACTGTGTGCTAAGAATGATTTTAAGCAATGTACGTGGATTAAATGTTTTGTGAGTATGTATTTGAGACACAGTCTCATTCTGTCACCCTGAATAGAGTGCTATGGCGTCATAGCTCACAGCAACCTCAACCTCCTGGGTTTGAGCAATCCTCCTGCCTCAGCCTCCCGAGTAGCTGAGACTACAAGCGCCTGCCACAACATCTGGCTAATATTTTTCAGTTTTAGTAGGGATGGCATCTCACTCTTGTTCAGGCTGGTCTTGAACTCCTGAGCTCAGACGATCCACCCACCTCAGCTTTCCAGAGTGGTTCTGTCAATATTTAATTTTGGTTAAATACTATGATTATCACCATTTGGTGGAGGAAGAGTGGAGTCTCAGAGATGGTAAGCCGCTTATTCAGGGTCACAGACTGGGTGACTTGTGGAGCTAGAGTTCATACCCAGGCAGTCTGGCTGGAGAAACTACTGGCTTTGCCACAATTTTATGTTCTTTTCTATCATACTAAGGTCATTCTGGAGGGGTGCTGCAGAAAGACACAAACCCAGGGTTTTGTATACCCCTCAAATAATGTGTTTTCTTGGTTTGTTGCAGGACAGGACCATGGCCAGGTGAGCCTGTTGGCAGCCATTCCAACAGGCAGCCTTGGGCCCTGCTGGGTTCATCAGCCTTGGCATCCGGCACTTCCTACCATTTTGTGTTCTTATCACCCCCACCTGCTTTGGACCACATCGCTTTTCTAATTGATGTGTTGGTTTTTTTCTCCCTTCTCTGCTTCTCTGTTCAGCTCGAGGCTTTTTATTCCATCTTCACCACGGAGCAGCAAGACCACGTCAAGTCGGTGGAATATCTGAGAAACAACTTTCGACCACAGCAGGGTCTGAACGACAGGGTGGTGTCCAAGTCCGCTGTCCGTGATGCCTGGAACCATGACATGAACGACTTCTTAGAAAACCCACTGGGGACAGAAGCCTCTAAAGGTATATTTGGATTGAATGCTCTTGCCCAGAGGAAGATTCCATATCAAAAATCACTAAATCAAAAGAAGTTCATTTCAGCCAAGAATTGAAACTTGGTGTTAAGTGCATATGTTTCTCTGCTAAAAGAAGATATATATTTATCTGGATGATAAATAGAAGCAGCTATGGAAAGAACTTCTTTTAAATAGATATGATAAAAATTGCCCTTTCAACTAGTAATAGATCAGTCATTCACTGCATTTTCACTTTGTGACTTCAAAACTAACTAATACTGTGGAAACAAAGCTTTTTGAAAAGTGTCTTCCTTTTTAATCGTTTTTCTATTGATCAGGCGTTTATCCCTGAGCTCAGGACCTTTGAATTGTTTCCACCACCACACTGGACAGCATTCTTACTCACATCCACCCCTGTAAGGAACTACAACTCTAGCTTTCACCCCTACTGACAATCCCTTGCTTTTTCAAACTATTATTTAACAGTTTAATCCCTGTATCTGATAAACATGAGTTTATCGTTTTCAGCCACCTCAGTTTTTATCATTTCTACTCTCTCATGTGAAATGAACATGAACATCTCTTCCAGGAAAACAGAAAGTCTGATTCTACCTTCACACCCCTTCTCTTGGGCTCCAGGATTTGTCATGAGTGTGGCACCACTGAGCTTGGGAAACAGTAACAGGAGTGAGGCTAATCAAAGCCCTAGTACTTGGAAGGGAGGAAGGGACAAGAAGGAATTTTCTTTTCATGTGAAAAGATGTATTTTTCCCAACCCAGTGCTCTCCTTCAAAATTGGGAGCTTGGATAAGATAGGAAGAGCTTGTGACTGTGTCATTATTGTTAGTTTGGTAAGTTATGTGGGGAGGTTTTGTTTCAGTACTAACCCTTCTCCTAACAAAAGGGACCGGTTTATTGATGTATGAACTTTGTAGGATCAGGGGGAATGAGATTATATTCCACAAATAACTGCATTGGCATGCACTTGGATGATAAATGAGCCATTCTCCAAGCTCCTGGATCTGTAAAGGAGCTAAAAGAAGAGGAAAAGGAGTTTAAGAATGTGATCATTTCCTTCCTGCCTGTGTGATTTTGTTTGGGATTAGTGAGGAGAAGTGAGCCTGGCCAGGTTCCCTGGAGAAATGCTTGAGATTCAAGTAATTTGGGGCTGTTGTTATTTGTCAAGGGCATCATTCTTTGAGAACAATGGGAGAATTAAGAAGCTCACAAACCTGTAAAATATCTGTGGTTGGGCTGGCATAGAAAATCTCATGTGGGCTAATTTTTTTGATGCTAGCTAAAAATATAAAGAAAGTGACCAAAAGTGAAGGACTTATCTCAAGAGGCCTTGCCTGGGGAAAGGAGGCCTCCTAGGGGATTGACTGTTTTGTGAGAGGTGAATGTAGAGGATGGGGGTGGGGTGGGGTGGTTGGCGGTGTTATATCACAAGTGAGCAAAAGATTGCTGAAATTATGACAGTTACAAAGCTCTTTGCTGAAAAATAGGTTGAGCATATTCTATATCAGCTGTACAAAGAAAATGCATGGCTTTTATTATCCAGGGAAGGTAGATAATAGTTTCTGTTGCATTAAATTGTAAAAGTGGGCAAGATCGTACACTGAACATGCTTTTTCTGAATTTAACCAGAGCCACAGACCAGTCCTTAAATATGGGGAGTCCGTTCTTCATTCTTCAAGGTTTATTTGAATTATCATGGTGTTCATTGCTGACTCTTGAGATGTGTGAATATTACAGTGTTTCCTAATCTTTCTAGAGGTGCAGAGAGAGCGAAATATCTAGGTATAATCCCATTTGTGTTTTCAACATATTATGAGAGAATGAGATATATACAGAAAAGTATAGTGCAGTATGCACGCAGCTTGATGGATTTGTGTCAACTGAGCATACCTGAGTAATGCACACCCAGATCAAGAAATTCATCACCAGAACCCCCCAACCCCTTCCTAATCACTGTCTGTTCCTAAGGGAAACTACTACCAGAAATTAGCTTTGCCTATTTATAAATTTCACCAAAACAGTCATCTAGTTGGCCCTGTCTTGCATCCTGCTGCTTTTGCCCTACATTAGTTTTGAAAGTTCTCTGTGTGTCTGCATGTAGTTCTAGTTTGTTCTTTCTTCCTGCTGAATTCCATTGTGTGACTATACCTTAATTTATTTGTTGATCTCAGTATATATGAATATGTTAACTATTTCCAAGTTTTGGAAATTATGAAGATTCTGAAATGCCTTTTATGAATATATGGACATACCTCTATTGGGCATACACCCAGGAGTAAGTACACGTATGTTCAGGTTGGCTTAAATACTGCCTGATGGTTTGACAAGGGGATTAGATGCACCACTTTATACTTCTGCCAGCAGTATAGAAAAGTTTCTTAGTTTTTAATAGCTTTTTTTTTTTTTTCTGAGACAGAGTCTCACTCTGTGATGTCATGTCATAGCTCACAGCAACCACAAACTCCTGAGCTCAACCGATCTTCTTGTCTCAGCCTTCCAAATATCTGGGACTACAAATGTGTGCCACCACGATCAGCTAGTTTTTCTATTTTTTAGTAGAGACAGTGTCTCGCTCTTGCTCAGTCTGATCCCAAACTCCTGAGCTCAGACAATCCACCTGCCTTAGCCTTTCTGAGTGCTAAGATTACTGGTGTGAGCCGCTGCACCCAGCCTAACATTTTTTAAAAGACATAATTTATATAGCAGAAAATTCAACTGTTGTAAATGTATAATTCAGTAATTTTTAGTAAATTTGTAGTTGAGCAGCCATCACTGCAGTCCTGTTCTAGAACATTTTCATCATCATACCAAGTCCTTTCATGCCATTTTTAGTCAGTTGTTACTCCTTTACTCAACCCCAGCCACCACGTGTTGCTGCCTTTCACTGGGTGTTATAATCTTAACATTTATCTGTGTGGTGGCATGTATCAGTAGGTAATTACTTTTTATTGCTAGATAGTATCCGTATTTTTTCAAACAGTAGCTTTATTGAGATTAAACTCATATTCCATAAAGTTCATAATTTTTAAACGCATACATGAGTTGTTTTTAGTATGTTCACAAAGTTGTGCAAACCATCACCACTATTTCCAGAACATTTCTATCACCCCCAAAAGAAGTTCCATACCTAAAGGCAATTACTCAGTCCCCACTCTCTTTCCCTTCCTCTGTCCCTTCTCTGCTCACTAATGTCCTTTCTGTCTCTGTGGATTTGTCTATTCTGGACCTTTCCTATAAATGACTCAGATAATATATGGCTTTTTATCAAAGGCTTCTTTCATTTAGCATAATATCTCTAAGGTTCATCTGTATTGGAGCATATATCAAAATTTCATTCCATTTTGTGGCCAACTAACATGGTACTATATGGATATACAACATTTTGTTTATCCATTTATCACCTGATGGACGTTTGAGTTGTTTCCACTTTTTTGGCCATTATGAATAATGCTGCTATGAATATTCATGTTCAAGTTGTGCAAACAGATGTTTTCAGCTCTTTTAGTTATAAACTGAGGAGTCAAATTGCTGAGTCACATGGTGACCTTTTGTTTACAGTTTTGAGGAATGGCTAAATTGTTTTCCAAAGCAACAACACCCAGTTCACCTTCCCATCAACAGTGTATAAGGGTTCCAACTTCCCTGCTTCTTCACCAATACTTGTTATTATACTCCTTTTTGTATTTTAACCATCTTTGTGGATGTGAAGTAGTTTCTCTTTGTAGTTTTGATTTCCATTTCCCTAATGATTGTTAATGTCTCTGTTCACTTTTATGCACATGTCATGGAACCACAAGCAGAATGATCAAATTCTCTTTCTCCCCCCACCACCCTACAAGAAAACTCAGGTAATTCAACAGCTTTGTAGGCCAAAAGCCAGGGCAGGTGCTAACTTTCCGGAGACAGCATGGAGGGCCTCAGTCATTGACCTTTGAAAGATATGCCAGAAAGAAGCAGTGCAAAGAGTTGTTTGTCTTTCTCCAGTCTCCTGTAAAATCGAGTTTAAAAAGAGAAGGGTGATATTCTCTAATCTTCAGGTAATTCATAAAGAACAAACCCTGTCTGATTGGCCTTCTCTGCCTCATCATTATTAGAAGATTTCAATGCCCAGAAAAGCTGTTGTGTTTTACGCATTCATTGAGCTACTGTCACAGAAGAAAGAAAAATTAATTAATTACACAAGGCAAGAATCATTAAGCATTTTTGGCTACAAGCCAGATAGTAAGTGTTTTTGGCTCTGTGGCCCTGTGGTTTGTGTTGCAATTATGTTTGTCCCTGAGTATCTGCAGGGGATTGGTTCCAGAACCCCCATAGTTCTAAAATCCTTGGACCCTCAAGTGTCTGATTTAAAATTATACACTATTATAAAACCTACTCACATCCTGCCATATACTTTAAGCCATCTTTGGATTACTTATAATATCTAGTAAATGCCATGTAAATAGTTGTTATATTGTACTTTTAAATATGTGGGGTTTTTTTTAATTTTTATATTGTTTTTTATTATGGCTTTTTCCTTCCAAATATTTTCCATCCACAGTTGGTTGAATCCACAGATGCAGAATCCATGGATACAGGGGCCAGCTATACTCCATTCTGCCATTGTAGCCTGAAGGCAGCTGTAGACAAAACGCAAATGAAAGAGTGCAGGAAATATCTTCCAGTAAAACTTTATAAAAATAGGTGGCAGAGCAGATTTGGCCTGAGAACCATAGTTTAGTGACCCCTGCTATAAAGGATGGTCAGAGTAAGTTGGGGAAACCTAAATAGAGAAGTCATAGGCTTGTTTTAAGGTAAACATTTTCCGTCTTCAAGATAGCAGTGGCCATGACTTTGAACTGGTTAGTTCTGCTTTCCAGACCCTGGGACTAATTAGAGATTTATTAACTTGGTAACCAAGCAATTACCAATCCATCTTAACACCTGGTCATCTTTTCCCTGACTGGGATAACCAGAGCCCCAATTGACTCAATTTAGCCCCCTGCCTCTCCCATCCCCCTGGCTATGATCATGAATGAGAACAGCCCCTGTGGTAGTGGGTAAGTTAACACATCCCATCCTGCCCTCTGCCAATATGATGAGATGTCCGGGAATGGAGAACACAGAATCTAGCATTTCAGTGCCAAGCATAGGAGGCATGGTCCCATATCACAACAAAGGGAAAGGGGGACAGTCATCTTAATATTGTATTGTTGCTGAAGAAAGACTTAAAATGAATGTCATCCATAAAAAATAGAAAGCCATAGTTCCAGTAAATGGAAACAATATTTAGAGTTGGCGGATTGTTCAAGGGACATCCAATTTGCCACTCTGCCCTTTGTCAGTAAATAACTTGGACAGACTTTAGGATTTAATGGGCTGTCATTTCAGTCATTCTGCAACACATCCCGGGCACACGGAAGAGCATTCCAGGATTAAGTGCTGAATACTGTCTATTGTGAAGACTTTTGGAACAGTGAACACAGAAAAATAACTTTCCTTCCAATAATATGAAGCATATGGTTTATTAATTTAACAAAACCTGTTCAAACCACAGTGGAATCAAAACCATTTGATCTTATAATTTGATTTGATGGCTTAATTAAAGTGACACTGCATAATGTAATAAAAGCAAAGGAAATTGAGAGGACACCATGCTGCCTGCATACCCTGTTCTCCTAAGCCAAGGCCATGCTTTTGGAGGATAGTTTTTGCTTCTGCTGATGGAGGGATCTCTTTTTCAGCTGCATTTTCCATGTTAAAGATTGCTTCCTGTTTTGGTTAAAAGCAGCTTTAAAGGACATACACAACTGTAAGAATGCTGAAGTAACTAGTCTATTTTAAATCAGAATACATTGAGAAAGAGCATCACATTTTCCACCCAAATTAGCAAACAAAGAAGTAAGTCTATGATTGCTTCTTTAAAAAAATATATTAACATTGAAGTCATGGTTTTCTGTTGTTTTTGGAGAAAATCATAATGTTGTTCTATTTTCAGTTTAATCATTTCCACTCACCAGATTAATGAGTTTGAATTACTTTCTTATTAAAAGGAGCTCCAATAGGAACATTTAATTCCTTTGCAGTTAGTTGCCCTCCCAGAACGTCTTCCAAAAAAGTTACTTTGTTAATTCCAGAAACTTTACAGGACAAGAAACTACATCTTTTGTGTAGCCCCTGTAGTGAATCTTTAACCCACTTCTTTCAAAAATAACTTTCATTTGCTGTTAATTTTTAGCCTTAAGAGTCCAAAAAGTAGGTCAACTTGGACCTTGGACCATCCTAGTACTTTTGAAGGTCCTGCCATGTTACAGCAAACATTTTTAAATGCTCAGACAGCTCATGTCTATAATTTTACATAAATATATAAGCATTAGTATAAGTTACCTTTTATTGGCTGACATAATGTTGATGATTTGTGAACATTCAATGTAGCATTAACTATTTTGCTTTATATTTTGGAGCCAGTAAGTTTCTCTTCATCTGCTTTTGAACATGTGTTGAGTCCAGGGGCTGTACACAAAGCACGGGGTGAAAGGGATAGGAAGAGGTTTCTGTGTGCTAGACACTACCACAGCTTCTCCATTCATACACTGTATTTAATCCTCAGAATGACCCCTGCCAGGATTCACTTTTCAGTCATTACATATTTGTTGAGCATCTACTATAAATAAATTCTAGGCACTAGAAATAAAGGTGAACAAAGGAGAGGGCCCTCATCAGGCAGTTTACATTCTAGAGGGGGCAATTAACAAGTCAACCCATGATAAGCCTTCTGTGCCATTCTGAAGGAAATCACATCACATGTGCAGAGAGCTTGGTAAGGGATGGGGAGGAGGAGCTCTTCTTGGAGGGGCAGATGGTGATAAGGAGCCAGCTCCACAGATCTGGAAGGGGACAGGGAAAGGTCATGTGCAAGGGCCTTGAAGCCAGTGAAACAATGGGGAAACAAGATTAACAAAGGGGCAGGGGAAGTAGGTAAGGCCTTCTCTTGGTTAAGAGTTCAGATTATGTTCCTATGGCAGCTGGTCACCTTTGGAGGGGTTCAGTGGGCTTGTGGAATGATCTGAGCAGGTGTGTAAACCTGTCACTCTGGCTGTGTATACAGAGGTCTAGCAGTAGAGTCTGCAGGACCCACAGGAGGCGACAAATACTCCAGGTTGGATATGGATGATCATGGTAGAGGTAGAAGAGATGTGTTGGGGACGGATTTTGGAGTAGAGCCTCAGGCATTAACTAACTGTTGGATGGCGGCTGGGTGTAGGTGAGCAGAAAGAGAAGTGCAGGGTCATTGTTTCTCTTTCACAGGTGAAAGGGTCTGAGTCTCAACTCAGTGCCTCGTCCAGAGCCTCAGAGCCAAGAAGTGGTAGAGCTGAGATGTAAACCGAGATCCTCTTGTGTCCAAATGCAGCATTCTTTCCATCATCCAAGGGACTTCTACCTTCTTAAAGAATCCCCAACAGCGGCTCCTCTGTTGAGGTGTCATCAGGTGGCTTGAACAACACAATTTATTACTCCTTCCCTGAATGAAGGAGCTTTACAACTAAACATATCTGTGGGGATCAGGTGTGGTGCTCAAGGCCACACCTGATCTGGTTACGGGTCCATCCTGGGAGAGCCGGTGCACCCATTTGATCTGGACCATGGGGCCTACTAAGAAGAGGATTTTGTACATTCTTGAAACAGCAAGGCCTAACAGAGTACCTGCCAAATAGGTGTACAGCAATTGTTCAGTGAATGAATGAAAGGATGGATGATAAGACAATATAAGGCAGGGTTAGAGTGTAGACTTGGGAGTCATGCCAACCTGGACTCTAATTCCAGAGTAAGCATTTATGATTGATCTTTTTGTTTACTCAGTGTACTATCTAAGCCTTTATTTCCTTGTCTCTAAAAAAACAGAGATAATAATCACACACATCCTTACTTGGCCAATGGCCTTTTAAATCACACCGTGTATGGAATTTATAGTATTGGGCCTTGGATGTGGAGAGTACTTGGCAAATTATATTTTCTTGTTTATAGGACAGCAGTGGTGTCTATGTGTGCTCAGGACAACCTCTTGTTTGTAGTGTGATCATTGGAGAACACATGTCAGAGTAAGCAGACTGTGTGTCCTCCCTAGCAGAAGAGTGAAGCTAGGCTGTCTGGGCTTGCTGAACCCCTTCCAGTGAGATTCACAGTCCTTATTGTGGCTCACACATCAAGTCCTGCCCCTCCCTGGAGCCTCTTGTATTCCCCTCCCCTTGGCATCCTGAAATTCAGTCCACCCACTCTCCTTCAGTGTCAGAAGCTGGCCCCCTGACCAGATGGTCCTTGCCCTACTTCTGTACCCAACTGACCCCTCCTCAGCCTCTGTAGCTCCACTCAGTTCCTTCCCCAAGGAAGTTTCCTGCCTATGTTGGCCACCCATTTATGTCAGGGCACCAGGACCTCTCCCTGGTGGTACTTATCTCAGTTGGAATTTTACATTCAAATGTATAACTTTTTCTCTAATATCTAGGTCTCCCACTACCCCATAAGCTCCGTGATGAGTGAGACGGTCTTATTTTTCTCCTTTTTTATTGGACATAAGGTGCCGTGATCACTGTTGGCTCCTCGGTAAATAGTGCATTGGATAGATGGGTGCATATATGCGTGGCTGGGCAGGAGGCTGCGTGGATGCTGAGAAATGAAGCTGAGCCACTCATGCCAGGTGGCCAGGAGTAGAAGATTGTTTCCACAAGAGTCGGCACAGTTGGGGCATTTATGATCTAACCCAGGCTAAGTGCTGCTCCTAGGTGGGGAACATAGCTAGTAATTAGGAGGAGGATTCCATGCCACTCCCAGTCCCAAAAACCAGAGCCTCTTGGGATTTGGGTAGCATCTTCCACTGTGACCAAAAGCCACCTTGGATGGAAGCATTCGTTTTAAAAACAACAACAGGTTCAGCACCAGTTTTTCAGTGGTTAGGGCACTGGCCACATACACTGGGGCCGGCGCATTTAAACCCAGCCTGGGCATGCTAAACCACAGTGACAACTATAACAAAGAAATAGCCAGGCGTTGAGGCCAGCACGTGTAGTCCCAGCTACTTGGAAGGCTGAGGCAAAAGAATCTTAAACCCAAGAGTTGGAGATTGCTGTGAACTGTGATGCCACGGCACTCTACCGAGGGCGACATAATAAGACTCTGTCTAAAATAAAAAACAACAACAACCAAAAAAAAAAAAAAAAAAAAAAAAACCTGAACAGGTACATGAACAGAGTCCTTGCTTTCTTACGGCATAAGAAACAGTCTCACGTCCCGGCCCCTGCAGCCTGAGAATCAAAGAGCCACCACAAAGACGCAGTAAGGGGCCCCCGTCGTGTCCTCTCCAGTCATCCCTTCCTCCTTCCTTCTTCCTTCTCAGCACAGCTAATGGTCCTTGTGGTTGCTGACTCCACTCCTGGGCCTGCCCTCTCCACTGGGTTTGTGATCCCAAAACATTGGCTTGGATCAAATGAGCATCTTGGCTGTCACATTTCAAATCTCTGCCTGTGCCGAGAAAACACTGCCTCTACCTTTGACACTAAACACTGTTGGGTGCAGGGAGCTATGCAGTCTCTGTGTTTCTGGGCTGGCAACAGGAGAAGCTGCCCAGAAGAGAGGAGCCTTCCTGGGGAGGAGTCTGCTGACCGTTTGAAACTGTTGGTTTTTACCCACTGGCTGAGCATGTAGACCCAATTGCAGGGGGCAGCCAGGAGCCCCAGTTGGGTCTCTTCCATGGGCTGAACTGGTGGTGTCTAACTGGGCCCACTAGGGGTGGTGCCTACTCATAGCCTGGTGTCTATGCAAGTGGCAGGCTCCTGGGTTTCCTTTGGAGTCCCACTAACCAAGCCCTTTGGGCGCTGCCTGAGGGCAGTAGTATCCAAGTGTGAGAGACCCTGAAACCATACCATCTAAAACCATCCTTACCAAACAACCAGTTGGTTCAAGTACCAAATCTGAGTGTCAAAACATGCTTGGACTCTGAACAATGGAGGACATCCCCACAGCCAACCCCCACTCAGCCAGAATTGAGAAGATGTAAGAGTGGCTAGTGGCAAGGAAGAAGCAGAGAGGCAAAGCTGATGAGGTGAATGCCAGACCAGAGCCAGGACACTCCTTGGGTACAGTACGTGCCGTGCCCAGCTGATACCAATTTATTTCCCTGTTTTGTTTTGTTTTTCTTGAGCCATTGTCTTACTCTATGGTTCAGCTAGAGTGTCTCATAGCTTACATCGACCTCAAACTCTTGGGCTTAAGTGACGTTCTCGCCTCCTGAGTAGCTGGGACTACAGGTGCACTCCACATCATCCAGCTACTTTTTTTTTTCTATTTTTAGTAGAAATGGGGTCATGCTCTTGCTCAGGCTGGTCTGAGCTCAAGCAGGCCACTGGCTTCAGCCTCCCAAAGTCAAGGATTACAGCCGTAAGCCACCCCACCCGGCTGTGATACCTATTTCCAAAAGAGAATTTATTTTAAGGACCAAATGGAAGACAAATGGAGGCATCTTAACCAATAATTTCATAATCATTTAGAATCAACTATTTAAATAAAACCCTAGCTAAACCCATTGATATGGATCACTAGTTGATCTCTTGATATAGCAATTGGGATCACTTGTAAAGATAGCTCCTGGGGTCTTAGCTCTGAAATGATATTTAGAGTCTAGTCTTTCATGGCTAAGAGCAGCTATAGGGCTCTGTTTTAAATGACTCAACTGTTTTTTCCGGATTAAGGGGACAGTGATACCATCTCAGAGGTGGGAAATAGGAGGCTCAGCCAGAGAAGACCCCAGTATGATATAAGGGCACCTGGTATTTGCCTGCCCTAGATCCACAACCTGGCGTCTGGTATTGACCTGTAGTTGAACCCCAGAACTACATCAAGGCAGAGGGAGAAAGTGAAGGTTTAGAAGCACCACATAGAAAGGATGCTCAGATGGGTGCAGTGGCTCACACCTGTAACTCTAACTCTTTGGGAGGCCAAGGCAGGAAGATTGCTTAAGCTCAGGAGTTTGAGAGCAGCCTGAACAAAAGTGAGACCCTATCTCTATTAAAAATGGAAAAAGTAGCTGGGTGTTGTGGCAGGCACTTGTAGTCCCAACTACTCAGGAAGCTAAGGCAAAAGGATAACTGGATCCTCAAGAGTTTGAGGTTGCTGTGAGCTGTAATGCTGCCATACTCTACCCAGGGTGACAGAGTGAGAGACTGTCTAAAAAATAAAAGGATGCCATGCTCAATGAAAGTGGAGGAGGCTCACTTTGCTTTCTTGGCAGGAAATCACATCATTGTAAAGTTGAAAGGGAAGGGCCTCAGGGCACTTGGAATCCAGGCTTCCACCTAGCATGCGAGATGCAGCTGCAGTCAAGTGGGGCTGGGAAGATGCATGGTCTTGAACTTTGTCACCTCCCTTAGCGCCTAGCCGAACAATGCTCTTCCCTACACAGGACGTAGACACATCCCATGGTCTTTAGCTCTTGGAGGAAGAAGGCTATCATGTAGAAAAAAAGATTCCAATGAATTAGGAGAAGTTAGGAATAGCATATTGTGGGAACGTAAGACCACATGCTTGGAGGACCTAAGAGTGGTATTTCTGCCTCTGACTCCCAGATGCTGCCTGTGGGGGTGGTTCTCTGAGCGTGGAGCTTGGTTTGGTGCAGAGCAGAGACAACCAAGGGAAAAAGAAAGAGTTTTCTTTTTTTCTTTCTTTTTTTGAGATAAGAGTCTCACTTTGTCTCAGTAGAGTGCTGTTGCATCACAGCTCACAGCAACCTCCAACTCCTGGGCTTAGTCAATTCTCTTGCCTTAGCCTCCCAAGTAGCTGGGAGTACAGGTGCCTGCCACAACACCCGGGTATATTTTTGTTGCAGTTTGGCCAGGGCCGGGTTCAAACCTGCCACCCACTACCCACTGAGCCACAGGTGCCACCCAAGAAAGAGTTTTCAAATTTGCTGTCTTCCATGGTAATTGCAGCACAGAGCATTTTATAAACACTCCCTTGTTTGCTGAGAATTGTAATTCTGGGCTTCTCTGCAGAAATAGAGGAGATGCCAATTGCATGCCTGGCATAGGAAAAAAGTCCACAATCCACAGGGAAGACACCATGGTTTTAAAGCTTCAAGGCAATTGCCCTAGCACCTGGCAGGGCTTGGGATGACTAAGCTCAGGGTCTCCCACGGCAGAAGAAGGTGGCCACGTGGCAATGTCTGGCCTCTGGAGCAGGACCCACCCCAGGCGGACCCTGGCTCCAGCACTGACTAGCTTTGAGACTTGGTCTTGGGCTGCCCTCCTCCTCATGCTCTGCTTGCCAGACACACTAGTTTCCTTTCTGGTTTTTTCTATCACAGGGCCTTTGCATAAGGTGTATTTTCTGTGTGACATATTCAAACCTCCTGCCTTCCTGATCGTTTGTAAACATCTTCTCACTGTTTAGCTTTGAATTCAAACATCACATTGCTCAGTAAGTATTCATTAATCAGCTCCCCAAGTCTAGGTCATGGTCCTTTATTAAACCTTTGTACAGAACTAAACTATAATAATATATTCCTTAAAAACATATAATTATGTATTCCTTAATGCTAGGAATATTTAATGTTTTTGGTGTCATGGACCCCCTTAGCCATCTGATGAATCCTATAGCTCTCTTTTGATAGTGATAGTTCTAAATATATAAAATAAATAGAGTAGATTATAAAGGAAACCAATTATATTCAGATATTATCAAAATATTTTAAAATTATATTTTAATTTATCTGCTTCTTAATGAAGGTATTAAATTATAAGATCCAGCAGTAGGTCTAATAATCACCATAATGTTGAAATAATGATGAATATGAAGGAAATTTTGAAATGCCATTGGCCCTTGAACAACATGGGGGCTGGGGGTGCAACCCCCACACAGTCAAAAATCTTCACGTAACGTTTGAGTCTCCAATAACTTAATTACCAATTAGCATGCTGTGGACTGGATACCATACCGATAACATCAATATTCAATTAACATATTTGTGTGCCATATGTATTATATACTGTATTCCTACAGAAAGGTAAGCTAGCTAGAGAAAAGAAAATGTTATGAAGAGGTCAGGAGTTTGAGACTAACCCGAGTAGGACTAAGACCCCATCTCTACTGAAAAAAATGAAAAACTTGGCCAGGTATTGTGTCAGGTGCCTGTAGTCCCAACTGCTTGGGAGGCTGAGGAAAGAGGATCGCTTGATCCCAGGAGTTTGAGGTTGCTGTGAGATAGGCTGACACCATGGCACTCTGACCTGAGGCAGCAGAGTGAGACTCTGTCTCCAAAACCAAAAGAAAGGAAAAGCAAATGTTATGAAGAAAATCATAAGGAGGAGAAAATCTAATTATGTTTATGAAGGGGAGGTGGATATCACAAAGGTCTTCATCCCCATCATTTTAGTTAGAGATCAGTGAAAATAGAAATGTACTTTTTTCCTTATGTAAGTATACGGACTTCTATGAATTCTGTGCAGAGCCCCAAAGGAGCCCCACGTTAAGCACTCTTTTCTAGGGAAATGTCTGTTCTTACACTGGACCATAATCTCCAGGACACTGGGGTCCTCATTGGCCTGTGCTCACCTTTGTCTCTAGTTTCTGGGCTGGGGCTTGGCATGTAGCAGATGTTAGGTAAATACTGAACAATAGCTCTTTCTTACAGTGCACTTGATGCGTGTCATTCATTGTATGTTTGTGCGTTTCATGCCTTTATCTCAAAAGCTTTTGCTCAAGTTTTATCCAAGACCACATAGCTGGTTTGTCTACAACAGTGGTTCTCAACCTTCCTAATGCTGTGAACCTTTAATACAGCCCAAAGGGTTTGCAACCCACAGGTTTAGAACCAATGGTCTAGAACAAAGCAGTCTGATCCAAGGGAAACTAAGTGAATGAATGACCCTCTTGTATACATCTAGGTCTCTTAAACAAGGGGGATAGAGCCAGCAGCGCCCTATAGAATTCCTGTGAGGACCTAATATAATTTGTGAAATGCACTAACTTGGCCCAGAGCCAGGCTCATCAGAGAGGACTCGATATTATTGACATGTCAGCCAGCACAGAATACACCGAGTGAAGGTGGGATGGACAGCACCCCATGATGGCTTGAGGGACCATGAGCTCAGTGTGCATTTCAAATAGGTGAAGAGTGATGATTGGGCTGTGTCTAGTTTTGGAGAGACTCAAAGGAGTTGGAGGCTGCTCTTGAAATTGTCAAGAAACCCCACACTCTCACATGTCATTGAGAACAGAAAAGGGACAGAAGTGAGTGAGAAGAAGGCCTTTGTGCCAAGGGTGGTTAACCTGCTGAAGGAGCTGGGGGCCTGAGTCTGGATGTGTGGGTTTTGACCTCTAAGCCCTTTAAGTAGCTCTCCCGACATAATTGCCAACATGCAGGTAGGAAAACAGATACGGGAAGTGTACGGGCCATACACACTGCCCCAATAAGTCACACCCTCCCCCATTCAGAATCAGGCAGGCCACATTCTAGTTCTGAATCCTTCTCCCATGCTTGGTTCCTTGGCCCAACCCTGTGACATGCCCTCTCCGGAGCTGGATCTGGGTGTCCTCTTCTTTCACAGGAGGGTTTAGTTACAGTGTGCACAGATGGCCTGGCCCAGGGCATGCGTTTGGCACCTGGCCGCTCCAACTAGATTTTATTCAGATGTTGTAACTCTAGAAAGTGCTGGAGCGGGGTCCTGCTTTGAGTCCATCATTCCAGGGTCTTCTGCAGTGGGCTTTGCTCTTCATGAGCTCTTGGAGGGGGTGGGAAGCAACACCCAGAGCACCAAGATCCCAGGTTTGAAGTCCCAGGCTGTCTGTGGTGGGGCTTTTTAGACTTCTCTCAAACAGCCCTTCAAAGGGAGAAATCCCTCCCTGAGGCCATCTCTTTGGAAATTCTTCCTAAAGTGCTCCTCCATATTGGAGGGGTCTTAGTCTGAGCTGGGGTGATAAACAGCAGGCATTTAAGAAGTTTGTTTCCACCTGACTTGTTCTGTCCAGCTTTTTAAGAAGAGAGAGCTCCTGCTCCTGCTCCTGCTCTCTCTTCCCGCCAATACCAGGTGGTCCTGTGGGAGAAGGCATTTTCCTGCCGTCCCCTCCTGGCATGGTCACGTGGATGCCACTGCTATGTGGGATGTGCGTTCCCCGCCCCCTGCCACCACCCAGGAGACAACACTTTCATTTCGCTTGACAAGCACTGTGAAATAGTGAATCTGCACCAAAATTGCCTTGTTTGAGCAATGCTGTCTCTTTGACTCTTGATCAGTATTTGGCCACTTGCCTCACGTGTGAAACTCAGAGGGGACAGGTGCTAGGAGAAGGCCCTGGAGAGGAGCCTTACACTCAAATAGTTTAAAGCAACTGGAAATTACATCAGCTTTCAGACAGAGCACACCATATTAGCTTGTATAAAACCCAAAATGGAGAGGAAGGGGTGGAAAAGGGGCACAGGGGACCTCCCATTACTTGTGGAACCACTGAGAAAACATCCTTGACATTGATTTAGCATCAGAGGACCTTGGGTGCTCTGCTAGACGCCTCTTCATTATTTAACGAAGTCTGGGATCATAATTAAAGGTGGTTCAGAGTGATGGTGGGAATTCTCAGAGCTGCACCAAGCATCATCCTAGATGCCTCTGAAAAGCAATCAGACGGGGGCGGGGGGGGGATGCAATTAAGGCCCTGAGAAGGCAAAGGCTGATGATGTCAGGAGCACCTCCCAAGGGACATTTGTGTAGAGATCGGGTGTGGTGCCTCCAGAATGGTTAAAAAATGTCGATTTTGTGCAAAAGGACATACCAAGATATCTAGCAGGCCCCTGTGTTAGGTGCAGTTGGCAATGGCCATTGTCATGGGAAGGAAAAGTGCAAGTTTTGAGCACCTGCAGTATGACTCCAAGAGTGCTCCTAATCCTTTAGACCAATAAAAATCATCTCACCTGGCCTTGAGGCCCTGGCAGTCAAGGGTGAGGAGGGCTGGTAGAGGAGATGAGAGTGGTAGGGTCTGTGGCCAAAAACCCCATGAGCACACACACCCAGCCTAATGGAGGCAGCTGCTCTGCTGCTCTTCCTGACTCAAGTGGAGACAGGCTCAATTTTAAAATCTAGATTCATATGTAAAATACACCAATTTCTAAAAACACTATTTTGGCCATATAAGCTGTTGTAGGTGCTATTAGGCTTGAGGGCCACAATTTTTGTTTCATCCCAAGTGTCCCCTCTAATTCTTACTCCAACCCTAGGAGGAAGATAAACTGCTGAGCCTAATCACCCATTTTTCAGATGAGAACATAGGGATCTGTAGGGGTCTGGCTCGAAAGCTCACACTTTCTTTATTATCCAAACTCTTTCAGACTTACAAATAAAGCTCCAGAGTGCTACTTTTGTTTGTGTTATACTTGGCCTTATGAGGGAGGTTTTGTTTGAAAAAAGGGTTGCCATCACTTAAAAACCAAGCAGGACTCGGGGAGCACAAGCCCTGTGGCATTGCGCCCCCCCAACCCCCCCCGTGTGCATGCGTGGCTCAGCCACCCACTGAAGGCTCTGGGGTTTTGCTGCATCTGTAGGCTGAATGCAGGTGCACCCTCTGACTGGCAGACATCACCACACAGAAGGTGTGAGTTAAAGACTGGGGACAGGGTCCTCACACAAACTTGAGGCTCCTGAAGGTGACTCCAGGAATGAATTGTGTGGCACTGATTTTATAGATGAAACATCAGCAGTGATCTGACTAAAGAGCAAACACCTTTTCTCATTCTGTCAGTGGAATGTGAGTCTGGGAGCCCCTGCTGGGGGATAAAGGTCTTTGTCCCTGCTTCCTGCTCTGAAGGTGCTTACAGATTGGTCAGAGGGACAGAGGGTTGGGTGGATGGGGGTATGAGGGGCATGGTGAGGCAGGAGGCAGAGAGGATGTGGGGAACATGGTGTCCGGTCAGCCTCAGAGTGGACGCAGGATGTTGAAGCTGATTTTCATGGGGGCTGTGGTGGGCGCTGGCCAGAGGTAGGTGAGTGAGGACGAAAATGGAGAGCCATGAGGTTGGAATCTGGGATGAGGATCATTTCACACAGGACCCGTGAGACCAGGAGAAAGACTGTGGCTCTAGTCCACGTCCAGCCAGTGTGCCATTCATTCACCACATACTTACAGGGAACTGCTACCTTAGACCCAAGGATAATGTATGAGACCAGACATGAAGCTGCCAGCTGGTGGGGGAGGTGGATTATTTCAGTTAGTCGGTGAATCAGTGAAGTCCGTACTACAGTCACACCATGTAGTGGTAAGTGCTAGGAAGAATCTAAGCTCTGTAAAGAAGCAGGCTTGTTCGGCTGTGCTGAGGGACAGACGTGTCAGGGCCAAGCACGGTGCTTCATGCCTATAATCCCAGCACTTTTGGAGGCTGAGGCAGGAGAATCACTTGATCACAAGGCCAGGAGTTGAAGCTTGTCTGGGCAACATAGCAAGACCCCACCTCTAAAAAAAAAAAACAAAGCCAAAAAATCAACCAGGTGCAGTGGCACAGACTAGTAGTTCCAGCCACACAGTAGGCTGAGGTAGGAGGATCACTTGAGCCCTAGAGTATGAGGTTGCTGTGAGCTGGGATGACACCACTATACTCGAGCCTGGGCCACAGAGCAAGAACTTATCTCCAAAACAAACAAACAAAAAGAAGCTGATAACCATGTTTCAAATAATGTTTAGCCTCCCTTTATCTCCTAAGTTTGGGATCAGCAAAACTTGCTGTTCACCACCTCTGTGTAGCCCTGAGCCAAGAATGTTTTTTGCATTTTTAAACAGTGGAAAAAGATCAAATGAATATTCCATGACATATGAAAATCATATGGAAGTAAAATTATATCCATAAATAAAGTTTTACTGAAGCATAGCTATATGCTCATTCATTTTTACATACTATCTGTGCTATTTTGTACTTCAAAAGCAGAATCAGTAGTAGCTATAGAGATGGAGAACTGGAAATATTTCCTATCTGGTCCTTTACAGCAAAGTCTCTATTATAGCCAATCTCTATTCTAGGTCCTACTTGTCCTCTGCAAATGCCTCCTCCAAATTTGGCCCACTATGCCTAGAAAAACCCTCCCTTCTCAGGCTAGGGAATAGAGAACAGAAGAGAAAATTCTGTTCACAATGTTCTTCCTACAGGGCAGACATGGGCTTCTTAGCCTACAAACTCCTGGCCTTGTTATATTCTGGGACAAGCACCGGGTCTTTGGAGGCCCTTGAGTTCCAGAATTCCCTTTCTAGCATGTGATCCCATTAAGAGTGAGGCCAGACCTATGTCCTTTGAGAGATTAATTCAATACAGTACAATCTGGGCGGCACCTGTGGTTCAGTGAGTAGGGCGCCAGCCCCATATACCAAGGGTGGTGAGTTCGAATCTGGCCCCAGCCAAACTGCAACAAAAGAATGTCCGGGTGTTGTGGCAGGCACCTGTAGTCCCAGCTACTCCGAGGGCTAAGGCAAGAGAATCGCCTAGGTCCAGAAGCTGCAGGTTGCTGTGAGCTGTGATGCCATAGCACTCTACTGAGGGCAACAAAGTGAGACTCTGTCTCTTAAGAAAAAATACATTACAACCTCTGTGAGTTGACACCCCAGGGGCTGTAACAAACGAGATGGTCAAGATAAGGAACTAGGCCTACCATACAGACATATACATGTGGTGCATGTCTGGTCTATGAAAATAAGGTCAACTTAAGGAGATGATGAACTATGGAGGTTCTACTATATTTTTTAACTCATAAGATTCTATACCTTCATTCGAGACAATGATACCAACCTCTGTTTACTCACAAGGAAATACACTGATGAATTAACTAGTGAAATGCCACAACAAAAATAGTTTAGTTATAGTGCCATACCATATCCTTTTCCATTTACATCAAATTGTGTGACTCGGCGCCTGTGGCTCAAGTGGCTAAGGCGCCAGCTACGTACACCTGAGCTGGTGGGTTCGAAACCAGCCCGGACCTGCAGAACAATGATGGCTGCAACCAAAAAATAGCTGGGTGTTGTGGTGGGCACCTGTAGTCCCAGCTACTTGGGAGGTGGAGGCAGGAAACTCACTTGAGCCCAGGAATTGGAGGTTGCTGTGAGCTGTGATGCTACGGCACTCTATCCAGGGTGACAGCTTGAGGCTCTGTCTCAAAAAACAAATTGTGTGTTATTTTTGTATGTGTATGGAGAGATATCTGCATGTTGGACCTGTAGAATGTGCACTGTGCTCATCTCTGGGCCCTCGGATTTGGGGTGATTTTTTTTTTCTTTTTACTTTTTTGCACTTACTGGGTTTAAAAAAAAATCACTAACAAGAATCATCTTAATCCATGCAGAAAAAGTCAACTATTTTCATTTCAAAAAGTAAATAAGAAGAATGATTGCATCTGCCTGTGGGTGATAGGATTATTTATGTGAGTGTGATGCAACTGCTGGAGAGATGCATCCCCACCCAGCTTCCACTGATTGGAGGGGACAAGATAAATAAATTCAGAAGACAAGATAAATAAGAACAAGGTAGGAGGTGAGAAAACATGTGGAAGTTAGGAAATCTGACATGGTCATCATTGTAAAGTATAGAAGTTTATATAAATCTCGGTTCATTATTAATATTTCAAAAGATGAAGGTGTGACTGTTTCCTGATCTTCCCCCCCACCAACTCTATACATTCAGTGTTGAGAAACTAAAAGCCTCTTCTAAGTTGGGGTATTTGTTATAAAAATAGTAAGTTGGTGCCACCTAGTGTCTGTGGGTTGTCATTGCGCCCTCAGCGCCTTTGCGGAATCCTCCCTTAAGATTCTTTGTTTGATGTCCCTGCTCTGGTGGCATTTACCCGGCAGGCAGTGCAATGCCTCCTGGGGTTCTGCGGGCAGTGGGAATGCCTCATTAACTTGTCCCTTTCTTCCTGCACACAGTGAACCTCTCCAACTGAACCAGGGTTTGGCAATCGAAGAGCAAAAGGTTGCCACTCAGTTAAAGCCAATCTCTGCTTCTCTCCAGCAGCCAGGCCTTTAAAGCTGGGCCACTCTTCTCTGGCAGGAAAGCCGTCCTGCTCCCTGGAGTTGGCTTGGGATGGGGGTAGGGAATAGGAGAGCGTGGTTCTGGGTGGGCTGCTTGGCGTGTGGGTGGGCTCCAGGAGACGCCAGCAGGTAGATAGCAAGCATAGATCCCCTGGCCAGCACGCTGTCCTCACCCAGCTCCTGCACCCACACCACAGGCCCCTCACTGCATTGCTCTCACAGCCATCCTGCCTCTTGGTTTTACCTCCCAGCGTGAGCTCTAGAGCCTGCAGCCCTGGCTCCTCTGGGGTCTGCTCTGCTCAGCCAAAGCTCAGGGGATCTTGTATACTGGCAACCTGATTCTGTCATCCTCAGGCACAGATCTTTCCAGTGACTTCCGAGGGCTGGTAGGAGAAAGTCCAGAGTTTGATTCTGGCGCCCGAGGCTCCTCCCCCAACACCTTCACCTGCTTGTCTTCTCTGCGCCCTCCCCCAGCTCCTCAGGCCTTCCTCCCACGGCCCCTTTGCCCACCCTCCCATCTTTCTGGGTCCCATCTGGTTCATTTCCACATAGCTCTCAGTTGCATGAACCTTCCCCAAGGGAGTCTTCCCTGGGTTCCAAAGCCCACATCACAGCCTCCTTTTACATGCTTAGGAAATACCGTGTGCCTCCCCCTTCCCCATCCATCCTATCCTGGTATGTGACATTAGCTCTGCATGTGTAATTCTTTGGTGAGTCTTCATCTCCCCTTTTAGACTGGAGGTTCTTAGTCAAAGGCAGTTGACTAAGGGACATGCGGCAATATCTAAACATGTTCCTAGCTTTCACAGTGGGCAGGAACTAGGGAGTGATGCTGCTGGCTTCTAGTGGGTAGAGACCAGGGTTGCTGCCACAGAGTGCACAGGAGCCCCCTTAGGAGCAAAGCATTGTCTAGCTCAAGAGGCCAGTAGTGCGGAGGCTGGAGGCTGATGGCTGATAAACCCTGCTCTGGACCACCAGCCCTGTGAAGGCAGGGACCACAGGCACCGGGGCACAGACACTCCGAAAAAGAACCCATCTAAAGGCTGACGGGAAGCTCTCAACACTGGATGTAGATCCAACATGTTTCTTAGAGCTTCCCAGCCGTGAGGAATGAGAAGATGTAGGATAATTACACGGGGTCTGCTGGTCCAGAGAAAGTCATCCTTATTTTGTGTGCCTTTGCTTAAAATTACCTAAAGCCTCATTTTAAATTGTATTTATTTACACTCTTATCTGTTTATAATAAAATTCATCTGCAATTTTAGGTAGTTGGAACACTGCACTGGTCAGTTCGGCTGGCTTCTTCAATAAGACCATCATGGGAAACAAAGGCCAAAGTTGGGGGCAGGGGTACAGTGATAAAGGTTCTTTTGGAGGCAATGGGAGCAATTTGAATCTGGGCTATAGATGACAGAGAATTATTGAAGTTGTGTCTAGCTTCTTAGCTATGACAGTGGTACAGTTCTACAGCAGCAGGTTCTTATTCTCAGCAGATACAAGCCAGAGTATTTAGGGCAGAAGTGTCAGGATGCCTGCAACTTGCTCTCAGTGGCTTAGCAGAAAAACAGCTGTGTGTGTGTAGAAAGTGAGGGAGAGAGGACAGATGGGGCAAAATGTTAAAAGGAAGACCCAGATGAAGAGAGTGTGGGTGTTCCCCACATGACTTCACACTTCTCGAGATTGCCATCCTCAGGAGCACACGACGAGCAGTGTGTGTGGCTGGGCGCTGTCTGAGCTCGGCCGTCTGTGTCTCCAGTTTGCAGCTCTCCACCCGTCCACATGAAGGTGCAGCCTCTGAACCAGACGGCACTGCAGGTGTCCTGGAGCCAGCCGGAGACCATCTACCACCCTCCCATCATGAACTACATGATCTCCTACAGCTGGACCAAGAACGAGGATGAGAAGGAGAAGACTTTCACGAAGGACAGTGACACAGACTTGGTAAGGCCCCCTTCAAGTCTGCTCACACTGCCCTGGAGTGGTGAAGGGGCCTCCTGTTGCACCGCTGCCCGCTGAGCATGGATACCACCACGGACTGTGCCTCCTGGCAGTAGCGGGGCAGGGGGCGAGGGGGGCCTGCACTGGGTGGAACCTTCCTGGGCTCCATCCTGACCCTACACTCTACAGCCATGTGACCAGGAGAGCCAGGTAATTTCTTTGTGTTGGGTCTTCCCAAACTGGCTACTTTATCTTTCTTTACTAACAAAAAGACAAACCTCCACGAGGCCCTTTTCATATGGCAGGGTTATTGAAACTGAGTTCCGCAAATGCTCAAGTTCCGGCACATAGTGAACACTACATAAACATTAACTGTCATTACTGTAATTATTCCTCCCCTACTGCAGCCGCCATCACTAACATCCCCACTGCCACCAGCTAATCGCCGTCTCTGCCGCTCCTTTTTGTCATGTTTGTTCTGCCTTATACATTCCCAACATCTTCTGGATCCCTGTGGCTGTGTAACTTTTCATCTCTTTTCTCAGGCTTTGCAATACTCTACTGTCCGGTATCCCTTACAGCAACTCGTGCCCAATTCTGCTTCACCTCTTAAAATTTAAGTAACTGTCTGGTGTCCAGCACCCAGCAAGGCCCTCCAGAACAGATGTTTGTGGAAGCCATTTTCTTCCACAAAAGCAAACCCTCCAACAAGCACTAGCCTTGAAGTCTTTGTCTTAAAACTCAAAGTGACACATTGGGGTTTCAAAGAGTGGTGTTTATTGTTAATCAAAGGAAGGGTTTAGAATAATGAAACCTGTAATTGTATATGCACATGAAAAATGTGGTAGCACCAAGTGGGATTCTTAATGACTGTTACCACTTTTTTTTCTCTCAATACCGAGTCCTCAGGGCCCATTCAATCAGTCATAGAATAATATTTTTCTTATTTCTTTAGACGAAGATTCTTTTACTTCATTTCCATTTATATTTTCAATTTCCCTGCTAGACATTGTTATCTGGGCCACATTAGGGAATGGTGAGCTTCATGAAATCAGGGAGGAATCTATTGAAAGGCACCCAAGGTTATGATGTGTTTTAACCTTTCTCTTGTCAAAACTGGAAGTCCATAAGGGACTTTTCTCTTTCCGAAGTAAAGATGGCTCGCATTAATCAGCAGAAACTATCTAGGCACTTAGGCGGTTTCTTGTTCTAAGTGGAAAATAATTAAACATGCAAAGATGAATAGATACCAGCTTGGAGAGAATTCTAATAAATCCCTGCATAGATGGAGGGGAGATTTTGCTCAGAACAGAAGATGGGGTCAGAGGTTTAGAGATTGAGGCATAAATTAGTTTCAGAGAAAGAGAGAGATGTAAAGAAAAACATGCCTTGACAGCAAGTTCTATTTTACAAGAATTTCTAGGGGTGGTTATTTTCTTTGGGGGCACACCAAAATTAATTTTCTTAACTCCTCAACAAACCAAGAGTGCTGACTTAGTAGCAAAAAAGCTATTCTCTAACTTGTGGTTATTGTGGCCCAGAAACCTAAAAGTAATAGTTAATGTTTAGCAGCATTTTCTAGCTGCATCGTCTTTTACATCCTCACCACAAACCCGTGGGGCTGGTGGTACTACCCACCTTTTCCCAAAGAGATAAATGAGGCTTAAAGTGGAATAACACGGCCCTAACCTCCCGCTCTCATCAGGAAGCAGTTTGTGAGGCGACGGCAGCAGGTGTGACCACAATAACATTTGAATACCAGTTCAGAGGTTTTCAATAGCTGCGGGAAAACCCACGCAGTGGTTAAGCCCACAGAGCTGCTGCTGTTTGTGGCCCCGAATACCCAATTTTGATGGCAAGGTGTGTCATCCATTAGGAAGAGTCTTTGAAAATCAGTTGCTTTTGTTGTCGTTTCTCAAGTAAGAGCTGCCTGCTCCTTAGGTATTTTCTGTTTTCTCATTTTTAAAGGCTGTTGGAACAAAACTTCAAGGAGTGGGGACCTGGGGTGGCAAAATTCTAGAAATTTTAGGCTTTCTAGGTCACACAGTCTCTGTCATGTAGCTGCTCAAGCATCCCTTTGCGGGGCAGGAGCAACCAGAGACAACACATAAACAAACGGCCTTGGCTGTGTGCCGAGGAAAGTTGGTTTACAGATTCAGATGGTGGGTTGTCGCTTGCCACCTCCATGTTAGACCAGTGGCGGTCCTTTCCTAGGACCGGGTTCTTGTAACTGACTTATGCAGACACTCCACAGGTCCCAGCACATAGTGCACATGATGGTGTGGCTTGGCCTGTGTCACACGGTTCTCATAAGAACCTCTCCCCACTTTACATTTGAGGTTGAAGATAGCAGAGGCCGAGAGACACTGAGGGGGTGCACGGAGTCGCACAACTAGTGAGGTGTGGCAAGTCCAGGGGTCGTTTCCTCTGCCTGCCAGCCTGGTGCTTTTCTTGCTCCATGCCCCATACTCTGCACAGTCAAGATACAACGAGGCCTTTAGACTGCAAAGAATCAGACATGCAGAGAATTTTCTGTTGATGTTCTAGCCTCTGCATGGCCCTGATGCTTCAGTATACTTGATAATTCTAAAGGCTATCTAGAGAAATAATTACAGTTTATGAGGATCAGTAATTATCACAAAAGTCCAAGCCTTGTGAGTATAAAGAGGGTTGAAAATACATTCTAAGCCATAGTCAAGAATGATGTTATTTAAATTTCTGTCACTGGCCAGGTGCGGTGGCTCACACCTATAATCCTAGCACTCTGGGAAGCCAAGACAGGTAGATTGCCTGAGCTCTGGAGTTCAAGACCAGCCTGAGCAAGAGGGAGACCCCATCTCTACCAAAAATAGAAAAACTAGTCAGGCGTTAGGGTGGGCACCTGTATTTCCAGCTACTCGGGAGGCTGAGGCAAGAGTATCATTTAAGCCCAGGAGTTCGAGGTTGCTGTGAGCTGTGATGCCATGGCACTCTACCCAGGATGACAGAGTGAGACTGTCTAAAACAAATAAAATGAGAAGGAAATTTCTCTCATAACTCACATTTCAGTGCTGAAAACAGATTCTTAGGCAAGGTCATGAAAACAGATTTCTAGGCAGGGTCTGAATGGGCTTCTGAAGTGAGCCTCTGGTCAGGAGGAAAATGCAGAGTCTGGAAGCCCCTGCGTCCATACCCGGGTTTACCTTTAGAATACGAAGTGTGCACTGGCCCTCAAAAACCAACTCACCACCATGTCTTTCTTCACCTGCAGAAAGCAACCATTAGCCACGTCTCACCCGACAGCCTTTACCTGTTCCGAGTCCAGGCCGTGTGCCGGAATGACATGCGCAGTGACTTCAGCCAGACCATGCTCTTTCAAGGTGAGGCCACCGTCCCCTTCCGGGCCTGGGTCCCCGCCTGCACTGCGCTTCTGCTCTGTCCTTGTTAAGGTGCTTGGGCAGAATAAAACCAGGCTGGCCTAATGATCAGCGTAGGGTTTTAAATCCCACACGGAAAGCCTTAGTAATTCAGATTTGTCTTTCAGGGTGGAGGCTTCACAGGCCAGAGGCAGAGAGGAAAAGCAAAGCCTTTTTTGATGTGTTTTATTATTATTTTCCAGCCGTGGGAAGTCAAGTATTTGGACCTTTTTCTCGCCCCTAGCTCTGTGACTATGTTAGGGCACAAAATCACTTTCAAGGCGTGTTGTTGAATGTCCTTTTTGGATTTTTCACATGATTCAGTTAGCTCTTCTCTCAAAAACTACAGCCAAAAACATCTAAGGTTCACCCTTCTGACGTCAGCTGCACAAACCCAGTCCCTACTTGCGGGATCTTTGAGATTCCTGGGATCCAGACATGTGTTCCTGCTGACTTAGGAGTTCGTAGAAAGTTCCAGAGACAGAACTAGGGTGAAGCAAATGGGACATTGGCCTTGGTGCAAAATTTAAAGGGGTGCCAAAAAGCTCAGTGATCAAGAGATGTAACATTTTAGTGGGATATTTTTTTTAAAGCAAAATCAACACAAACATGTTGTGAATAAAATATCAGAATTTTAAGTAAAGATGCATAGGATATACTTTGTCTTACTTCCCCTAACCTAAATCCTGGTCTTGGTTCCAAAAATAGGCAGCCCACATTTTAGCCATAATTTGCTGATGTGGTTTTATGATACTTGCTAAGAACATATGGAAGTAAGGGTCAGTGGACCCCACTTGGGCAAATTCTTTGCCTCTTGGATCATCAGTTTTCCCATCCACAAAATGAAAAACCTGCACAGCAGGCCAGTGGTTCTTAGCCACGGCCTGACCAAGGCTTTGAACCTTCTCCCTGAATTTTGCAGACATCTTCAGGGACAGGTAGGTCATGAGCATCAGAAGCCTGTGAGATGTGCATGCTCATGGGTGCCTCCCCCGGCCAGCTGCATCAAGAGTTCCGGGTGGGGGAGGAATCTGAGCTCTAATGAGGTGGCCCTGGTAGCTGGGGCATGCATAGTAAAGGGGCTCTGGAGTGAGGGCCTCCGGTCTGAGTCCTGCCTGTCTATTAGTGGCTGTACAACTCTGAGAATGTTTCTTAACTTGCTAAAGTTGCTGTTTCCTAATCCAAAAAGTGGATAATGGATAGACCCACATCTCAGGGTCTTTGTAGAATGACATGGAGTAACATAGGTTAAGTAATTTACATAGTGCTAGTTATTTAGTTAACACACCACTACAAATAAACACCCTCTTGGTTGCTGGGCATGGTGTCTCACACCTGTAATCCTAGCACTCTGGGAGGCTGAGGTGGGTAGATTGCGTGACCTCAGGAGTTTGAGACCAGCCTAAGCCAGAGCGAGACCACCATCTCTAAAAATAGCCAGATATTGTGGCGGGCACCTATAGTCCCAGCCATTGGGGAGACTGAGGCAAGAGAATTACTTGAGCCCAAGAGTTGAGGTTGCTGTGAGCTATGATGCTACAGCACTGTACCCAGGGTGACAGAGTGAGACTCTGCCTCAAAAACAAAAAAACAACCTCTTAGTATTAGTTTTGATATTTAAAAAATCACAAATGATGAACCCAGGGTAAGAAACCCTCTAGCCTAGATTTTCTCCCTTCTAGCTTGAAAATTGTGCTTTAGTATTTAAATATTCTTTGCTAATGTTCACATTTTAACTAATTGTAATTACTGGGCAGAGTGCAGTGGCTTATTACCTATAATCCTAGCTAGCCCTTTGGGAGGCCATGATGGGAACATTACTCGAGCCCCGGAGTTCAAGACTGTCTCTCTAAAAATAACAAAAATAAAAAAAATTAAAAGCCAGGCATAATGTAGTCCCAGTTACTTCAGAAGCTGAGGCAAGAGGATTCTTTTAGCCTAGGATGTCAAGCTTAAATGAGTTATGTCACTGCACTTTAGTTTAGGTGATAGAGAGGTCCTGTCTCTTAAAAAAAAAAAAAGAAGAAGGAAAGAGAGAAATTAGCATGTCTTTACTTTTTAATAAATAAATCACACTTACTATGTCCACTTTTTCCCTGAATGTGGTCCCTTTCCGTGCGGAAGAAGGACTGCGGCAAGGCCAGGTCTGTGCTGGCTGAGGGGAGAGAAGCGAGGCCAGACTGGACTCTGCTGGGGCTGAGGGCCTGGAGCTCCAGCCACATAAATCCTGATGAGACCAAGAGCCAGACTGGACTCTGCTGGGGCCTAGGGCCTGGAGCTCCAGCCACACAGATCCTGATTAGACCGAGAGCCTAGAATCTGCAGAACTACCCTACCTGATTAACAGGCCCCCGAGCTCCCTAGGTTCTACATGGACTTTGAAAAACTAGATGTTTATAATATAAAATTCAAAAAGGCCCAATCAGCTAATAAAGTCAAAGCACAGAATATTTTAAATGCCTGATCACAGTGACTTGTGGAACGTGGCCAGCGTCTCCGTCGTCTACAGGCTTCCTTTGCTCAGAGATGGACTTGCGTTTCCTGGTTTATCCCTACATGTCCTAGCTTTTCCCTGCAGCGTCCAAGCAAGCAGTGTAAAAAAACTAAATCTTAATCAAGGTAGGCAATCTTACCGTTTCCAATGAGCCAGGAAGGAGTTTGTTAGCAATAGAGGCCAATGTGCGAAACTGATCAACTATGAAGACTTGTTTATAAAAGGAAAAGAGAAAAGCCTAGAGATTTCCAGAGAGGCCTTGTTCAGAATAATTAGATTTACCAGTAATAAATTTACATCTGACTTTGAGAGCATGAGGAAGCCATGAAGAATATTTGCCTTACTGTAGTAATTATGGTGATATTTATGTTCTATATGTTACATTTACCTTACTGCATTAAATATAATAATAGTAATAGCCGCCACGATTTGTAGTTACAGAGCATTTTCACATAAGTCATTTCATCTGAACCTCACTCTATGGCAGCTTGTAATGTAGGTGTTATTTTACAAATGAAGAAATAATGTTCAGGTTGCAAGTAACTTAAGAAAAAATCACTGGGTTACTAAGCAGAGTTTGGTTTTTATGTTGCAAAGCCCAATGTCTTATATACAGCAATGGACCACCCCCAAAAGGTACTATTACCCAGTACCCCAAGTCTTTAACAAAAGGATAATAAGATTGATGATTAAGTGTTAAAAGCCTTTTTTGAAATTCTCAACAGTCATGGAAAACAGGTCACTGAGCTTTTTCTTTGCAGCCATAAACCAATCCCTGGCTAGACTCACAAATTCTCTCTCAGAACCATTTTAAATAAATAAACAAGTAAAATGCATGGGAAAGGAACCAATTACATTCAAATAGAGTTGTCAAAATATTTTAAATCAGTTTGGGACGTAGTAATATTACTGCTTTTTTCATTAGATGACAAGTAGTTTATCTGTGAGCTATGTGATTTCTGAGTAGTGATGAATATCAAAGATATTCCAAAATAACTCCACCATCTATGAGGCAGTCTGAAAATATCTGTGATTTCAATCAGAGACAAAGTCTCATGTACTGCTAAAGCAGCTGGGATTGGATAGTAGAAAAAAGTGCACTGTCGTCTCAGTGAAAGCTTAGCAGGGAGGCAGATGTCAGTTCCTATCTCTGAATTCCATTAAGCCTGGGGGCCACAGGTGAAGCACTTCTGATCTGAAAGGTCCTGTGGCAACTTCCTAGCCACCAGGGCTTTAACTGACCAGGGCTGTAACTCAACCCGTGGAGATTGTTCAAGACTAATGGAAAATGATGGTGCCTGTGGCTCAAAGGAGTAGGGCACCAGCCCCATATGCCAGAGGTGGCGGGTTCAAACCCAGTCCCAGCCAAAAACTGCCAAAAAAAAAAAAAAAAGACTAGGAAAGCCGGCATGCCGATGGAGGAGCTGTTTAGTTTGTTGGCCTTGGTTAGAGCCCTTGTTTAAGGACAGGTAAAGCAGTTCTCCTGGGAACCTTTTCTACTGTCTTAACCAAGGGAGGAGTGCACACTTTTCTGAGGCTGTGCAGTATCCATCCTTGAGCGACTCCCTGCTCTTGGGAAGGCTGTTTAGTGCCCTGTGAGACCCATGTCACTTACCTCCTCTGCAGCTGTATTTGGAATCTAAACAGTTGTACTGACTTCTGCCTCTGCCCATTCTCCACAATTGTCTCTTTGCACATTTGTACTTTCCAACTATGCAAAAATGAATAAATCATGAGGTCAAGGTTACAAACTCAAGTGCCTGTGGGGCCAGACAGGGTGTGTAGAAATGAGGGGAGGGCTACAGTAAGTGGGAAATTGGAGACCTGAACAGGGTGACAGACAGTCCCAGTTAAATGTTACCCTGAGGGAAAGTGAGCCAAGTTTTGCCCCAATTGTGAATTTTCAGATAAGCAGGAGGTGAAGATTTTTAGATGAAGGTTACTATTCACAATGTTGGTGGCAAACTCAGTTAAAGAGAAAGACTTGCAGGCCAAACAAAAGTATATGTAGGTCACTTGCCATTTCTGGTTTAGGTAAAAATCACAGAGCTGTGTTATTTATTTTGGTACTTAGCATTTTTGACTAATCTTTTAGTGCCATGTATATAAGAAGCAGAAATTCAGTTTATGAAATGCTTTGGTTTCTTGAAATTCCACAAAGGAGTAGTTTTTATGGCTTTTTAACAAGTATTTTGGAGGCCTGGGCATAGTGGCTCTTGCCTGTAATCTCAACACTTTGGGAGGCTGAAGTGGAGGATCACTTGAGGCCAGGAGTTCAAGACCAGCCTGGGCAACATAGCAACTCCCATGTGCCTACAAAAAATTTAAAAATTACCCAGGTGTGGCGGTACGTGCCTGTAGTCCCAGCTACTCAGGAGGTTGAAGCAGAAGGATCTCTTGAGCCCAGCTGTTTGAGTCTACAGTGAGCTGTGATCATGTCACTGTACTCCACCCTGGCCAAGAGAGTAAGACTCTGTTTTCAAAATAAATAAATAAGCACAAGCCTGTGTGCGTGTATACTCATACATACACACACACACACACACACACATATACACACATGACAGTTCACAACAGGTGAGGCAAGCAAATTATTGTATATTTCTTATATTTTTACAAAGCAATTAAAGTACCAATTTAAGGTAAATGCTAGTAAGTTAAGGATGCATATTATCTAAAAGGATAATACAAGAACTTAGGACCAAAAAAGATAAGAGAGCAGGAACAATGTGATTCCATTATAGGTAAAACTCTGAATGAAGTCAGAATAGTGTTTACCTTTGGGGTTGGGGTAGTTACAGATTATGTGCAGGCACAAGCAAATCTTTTTTCCTACAAAGCACTGGAGTATATATCTTAACATGGGTAGTAGCTACACAGTGTTTACATATGTAAAATTAATTGAATAAAGATTGTTAATCAGATAGGAATCAACAAACTACAGCCCCCCAGGTCAAGTCTGGCTCTCTGCATGGTTTTGTTTGATTTACAAGTTAAGAAGCATTTTACATTTTAAAATGATTGGGAAAAAGATCTAGAGAGGAATGATGTACATTTTGATATGTGACAATTACATGGTAATTGAGATTTGTGTCCATGAGTAAAGTTGTGTTGGAATTGTAAACATCAAAAAGGTTTTATTGTTTACAATGTAATTTCTTTATCTCTCAGCAAATACCACTCGAATATTCCAAGGAACCAGAATTGTGAAAACGGGAGTGGTAAGTAAGGAGTGGTAAGGGCTTTGTCATGGCTGGTTGTTAATTTGCATGCAATTAAAACTGTTACCACCAGGTGGCACTATAATGTTGTTAAACTGCTCAGTGTGACAAGGTTAAAATGAAAAAATTTACATTATTCACTTTTTATAACTCATTACCTTATGATAAAAAGCTATGCAACACTGTTAGAGGGTTATATTGTATAATTTTTTTCAAGGCAGAAGTCTGCCAGATTTATAATTATATATGATCTGTGCAGTGCAGGAATGAAAGAGTTTTTAATCTGGTCCAACCCCTTCATTTGATGTACGCTAAAATTCAGAGCTTGTCACTTGCCCAAAATTACATGGATCTGAAAATTTCTGGAGCCTGAATTAATAATTTAATGTCCTCATTCTTGGTACAACCAGCGATTATAATACTAATTACCCTGGTGCTGATAGCAACAATAGCCTATAGTTCACTAAGCACTTCCAGGGTTTCAGGCACAGATTATATTATTTACTCCATGAGACAGCCCACAAAGTCAGTGTTACTATTCTTCCCAGTTTGCATGAGGAAACTGCAAGTTAAGTAACATGTCCAGCATCTCCCAGAGAGCCAAGTGAGAGATCAGCTCACACCCGAGCAGTCTGACCCCTCAACACCAAGTACCTTATCTTGTGTGGTCTTTGGCATTTCAAAAAAACCACCCCCAGGACTCGACTTGGCTAACTTGGTTATCCATAAACTACGAAGTTTGAAGGTAAAATTTTCTGATGAAGTATGCAACCTAAAATGTTCTAGCTATCATTTTGAACTATAGGGATGACGGGATGGACTTCAGAATTCTCTTCATGAGCTTACAAGAACTAAAATTAAACTGATAAAGCAATATTTCTTGTTTTCCTAAGATGCCTTATATGAATGGATCCCCACATTCAAGCCCCAGTTTAGTGTGGTGGGGAGAGAGGACTGACCAGGCAGCCCTGCATTTGTGCCTTCCTGGTCATGCACTTGGGTGTACCCCTCAAAATCTCTGTACCTTAGCTTTCCTGAGATAAAATGGGGTGATTATCATGCCTGCCTCTAGGGAACCAGGGAAAGCCCTGGCAATAGGTGGCACTTGTCAAATGAAACTCTTGTTACTGTTGCCGATGTTCTCGGCATCCACCCGGACATGGATTTTGCTGTGGATAAGCCCAGGGATACCATGGGGTACCCTGTGTGGCACCCAGCATGGAGATGCAGAGATGTAAACAAGCGCCCCAGAGCTTGCAGTGCAGAGTGTGGCTCTTGCATCCTACCTGCCACTGCAGATACGGGCGGGCAGCTTTCCATCCTGACGCACACACCTCCTCGCAATAATGGGTTTGAATTGAACCAGATCCCCCAGAGTCTTTCCAGCCCGGAGAGCTGGCAGTTCTCCTTGAGTGTCAGTGATACACCTGGCTGTGTCGCCCCAAGAGCAAATGACTGTCTGATGCTGCCAAAATATTTTTTATTTGTTGTCTTTAAGGCAACTTTTTTGTTGCTTATCTTATCTTGAGTAGTATCAGTGAAAATTTGAGTTTGATACACTAGACTGTTTTTTATGTGCTCCAAATCATTATAAAATCAGTAAAGTAAGAATTGGTCACCCACAGATCTAAAATGTGAATTTTCACAGTGTACTTTGGGAAACTCCATAGGACAAAAGAGTGAAATTCTTGGAGGCCACAACTAAGCCTTGTTCCTAGTATTAATCGTGACGTGTCTCTGCTTTGTCCTTTCTTGCCTCTTCAACCTCCGGGTGGCCCTTTCCAGCCCACAGCATCTCCTGCCTCTTCAGCTGACATGGCCCCCATCAGTTCGGGATCTTCTACCTGGACATCCTCTGGCATCCCTTTCTCATTTGTGTCCATGGCAACTGGGATGGGCCCATCGTCCAGTGGCAGCCAGGCGACAGTGGCCTCAGTGGTCACCAGCACCCTTCTCGCCGGCCTGGGGTTTGGCGGCGGTGGCATCTCCTCCTTCCCCAGCACGGTGTGGCCCACACGTCTACCCACAGCCGCTGCAGCCAGCAAGCAGGCAGGCAGGCCGGTTCTCGCAACCACAGAAGCCTTGGCTTCTCCGGGGCCAGACAGCGATTCAGCACCAACCAAGGACAGCGAGGGCACGGAGGAAGGTGGGGAAAAAGATGAAAAGAGTGAGAGTGAGGATGGTGAGCGGGAGCATGAGGAGGAGGGCGAGAAGGACTCTGAGAAGAAGGAGAAGAGTGGGACGACTCATGCCGCTGAGGAGCAGAACCAGTCAGAGCCCAGCCCCACAGCCTCATCTCCCAACAGAACTACCCAGGACAGGGGGCATCAGACTACACCTGGGCATGAGCCACACCTCACCGCTGTCCCCACACACCAGCTGGGGGAGAGGAGGGATGCTGACCCAGATCTGGACCCCGATTCGGTCACCTCCACCCAAGTGCCCCCTACAGTCACAGAGGAACAGTATGCAGGGAGTGGTCCCAGCAGGCCTGACTTACCATCTAAAAAGTCCCGAGGGGACCGATTTTCTGAGGATAGCAAATTTATCACTGTCAATCCAGGTGAGTGGTACTGGCCTTCACTTAGCTTCTGTGCAGCTGCAGACACTCACCTTTTCCTACAAATTAGGGGTAGCAGGTAAAGATTCAGCAAGTGCTTAAATTGTTGGAATCGATTCAGCAAGTGCTTAATATTCTTGAAATCCTGGATGTCTCTGGTATAAAAGGGATACTCACGAGTGTGTGTGTGTGTGTGTGTGCGCGTGCGCGCGTGTCTTTCTGTTTTATTCTAAGAAGAACCTGTTATCTTTGCAAGAATAAGTCTTTCTTTGGTATTTGTTTCCTTGCCTTAGAATAACTTGGGGTTTTCAATCAGGTAATGATAGAAATTAATTAAAAAGGCATTGATCGTAAGTTTATTCATTAAGAATTCACTCCTCATTCACTTACTCAACACCTCTATTTGTGGACGGCCAGTGTTGTGCCAGGCACTGGGTGAGGCGGTGTCCCCCAGGGAGCACACTCCCTGCCTCGTAGGTGTCATGGTATAAAGGGGAAGGCCAAGGGGTGATGGACGGCAGCTAGCTGGAGCACAGGACTGTGGGTTAGGCAGCAGGAATGTTAGAAAACAAGCAGGCTCGGTAGATGGTTGGCCAACAAGCCAGCTAGCTAAGTGAAGCTTTGAGTGTGAGACGGTTGAGAAGGAAAGGTATATAATGTACACAGTGCTGTCCAACAGAATCATGGAGAGGAAGAGGAACCTACCTCAGCTGAGAAAGGCTACTTTGGAGAAGTGACATTTACATTGAAACCTAAAGAATGAAAAGCTTGGGCCTGGGGACAACTAGTGTTAGACCACAGTCCTTGCCCAAGAAAGATGGGCGTCCGTCCCAGACCTCCCACTGCTCTGTGCATGAGCCAGTGCACAGACACTGAGGCCATGGCCAGGGTCCTCATCTTACCCTTACCAGTAGCAAATCTGTTGCTCTGTCTTCTGCTCAAATCCTGATGTGCCATCCTGATGGTTTCTGCAAGGCAGACATAAACATGAGGGGTTGTTATTGTTGTGAGGGGTTTTCTTAATAAGAAATTCTTCATTTTGCCAGACTACAAGATGTTTAGCAACAATTTTTTTTGCGTCTAAGCTGTTGTGGAGTTATAAGAGTGCAAAGAAAAAAAAAAGCAACTGGTAAATATTTATTTGCTTTTGCACTTGTAAACATTAAAATTCATCTAAAGCTGGATCTCGTATGTTAAGATACAACTTAGAATAAATTTTCATGTTTTGAATTACTTTGCTCTTAAATCTGGTATGAGCTAATTTTTTGAAGTGGGGGGTCTCCCACAGATGTTGCTCAGTTTCGTTGTGGTCTGAGGGAAGGATGCAGAGTAGCCTTTTATGCAATTGAGTGAAGGCAACATGGGGCCACTTGGGAAGCTATTTCTATATGAACAGTGACATTTCTTCTGGGAATTGGTGTGAAAATGTTGAATGTCTTATGAAGATATTAAGGAACTATCTCTGGGGTACCATAACAGACCCCAGACTGGGCACTGGGAATAGAACATGGATCAAGACAGACTTCAGTTCTCTTGGAGTTTGTATTCAATTGGGGGAAAGATTGAGAATATTCTAGTAAACAAATGCATGCCTTTTAATAGCTGTAAGTGCTCTGAATTGAGAAGGAGAAGAGCATAGCTGTGAGTGGTCAAGCGTGACCTTTGTGCAGAGACCCAAGTGGTAAGAAGGAGCTGGCCATACAAGGATGCACAGAAGGAGGCTGGGCACCATGGCTCACACCTATAATCCTAGCACTCAGGAGTTCAAGACCAGCCTGAGTAAGAGGGAGACTCTGTCTCCAAATGTAGCCAGGTGGCGTGGTGGGTACCTGTAGTCTCAGGTACTTGGGAGGCTGAGGCAAGACGATCACTTGAGCCCAGGAGTTTGAGGTGTTACTGTGAGCTATGATGCCATGGTACTCTACCCAGGGTGACAGAGTGAGACTCTATCTCAAAAAAAAAAAAAAAGATGCACAGAAGGGCATTCCACTCTGTGGGAACAGCAGGTCCAGAGACCCTAAAGTGGGGATGGATTTGGATCGATTGAGAAGCTATCAGATGGCCAGTGTGGTTAGTCCATAAAGAGTGAATGGGAGTGGTGGGGCTGAATTCACAGATTCGCAGAGCTCAATCAGAATGGGCCTCACTGGGCTTGCTGAGGAATTGACTCTACTTAAAATGGCAAAGCAATGGTCTCAGAAGGGGAGCTGCTCATGTGAGAGTAGCTCAGTTGTGTTGTATATCCCCAAACTACTCTCAGAACACTTTTGAAAGATCACTCAGGTGGGTGCACAGAGCCTGGTCAGGAAGCAGTGGTGAAGGCGGCCTGTACCTGTGCATATTCTCCAAAGACAAATGGTAGACTTGGAATTGATCTGTGAGCTTGAGCAGTTCAGCCTCTTGAGTCAGGGCTCTAGCAAAGTCGCGTTACCAGCCTTCTCCTCTTATGCATTTCTTTGACTACACTCCTGAAAAATATGGCTGGTAAGAGCTTAGGCTGAGAGTATTTCAGTTTGAGAGGCAGGAAAGAAGCAGGGCCTGGCACTGCTCCAGGTAAGTGGAAGAGAGTTATTGCTATCCGAGTCTCCAGGGAAAATGATTCCAGGGAAAATGGAGAAGAAGTAGATAGTGACTTAGGGACTCCCAGGTCCGGGGATGGGGCATGTGGGTCTTAAGCTTCAAGGCTTCGGGTTTCCAAAAGCATCTACAATCTTGGCAGAGTGGCTTTTGGGGTCAGATCAACCCAGAAAGCTCTGTCCTGTATTTACTCAGAGTCCTCAAGCAAGTCTCTGTCCAGTGTCCTCAGCTATTAAGTGCGAGTAATGATGGTCCTTAATGAAGAAGGTGGTGTGGATGAACAGAGTCACTCTTGCTGTTGTTGACAAGGAAGGAGGAACTCTCAGCAGCCCAAATGACACACAATAATGATGGGGCCCGTGGACATGATGACAATGGTCCCTAGCTACCTACCATTAATAATGGCCTCCAGGACTTCTAGCCCACCCCCAGCACTGGCAGGTCGGAGCTGCTCCCTACCACCTGTAGCTCAACAGGAAGGTCTGCTGCTTCTTCCATCAGCCAAAAGGGCTCTTCCTTCAGAACTTCAGGCACTGCAAGTTTTGAAAGCAGTGGTGGTGATCACGGAAGCTGGGGATGAGCCAAGCTTTTTCAGCAAAGGGCCAGATAGTAAAGAATTCAGCGTTGCAGGGCAGAGCTACAACTGCTCAACTCTGACATGTGGCATGGAAGCAGCCCTAGACGATACATGAATGAGTGACGTGATTGTGTTCCAATAAAACTTTGTTTACAGAAACAGGCAGTGGCCTGATTTGGCTCATGATCCATTGTTTGCTGATTCCCATTTCTTTTATTTTTATTTTTATTTTTTTTGAGACAGTCTCACTGTGTTGTCCTCGGTAGAATGCCGTGGCGTCACAGCTCAAAGCAACCTCAAACTCTTGGGCTTAAGCAATTTCTTGCCTCAGCCTCACAAGTAGCTGGGACTATAGGCGTCTGCCACAACACCCGGCTATTTTTTTTTTTTTTTAAGAAACAAAGTCTCACTTTATTGCCCTCGGTAGAGTGCCATAGCGTCACATCTCACAGCAACCTCCCACTCCTGGGCTTGAGCAATTCTCTTGCCTCAGCCTCCCAGGTGGCTAGGACTACAGGTGCCCGCCACAATGCCTGACTATTTGTTGTTGTTGCAGTTTTATCTGGGGCCGGGTTCGAACTCAGCACCCTGGGTATATGGAGCCACCGCCCTACCCACTGAGCCACAGGCGCCGCCCAATGCCCAGCAATTTTTTTCTCATAGTTGTCATTGTTGTTTGGCAGGCTCTGAGCCAGGTTCGAACCCGCCAGCCCCAGGGTATGTGGCCCGCGCCCTAGTCTCTGAGCTACAGGTGCTGAGCCAACTGATTCCCATTTAAGCATACATAGGTGTGTGCCTGATGGTTAATAAAGGATGTGAGTAACTCAAAGATAAAACCAGCAAAGTCCACATCATTCCAAGATCCCCCAAGGTCTCACTTTTCTTCCATCCATCCAGCCTTTCTCTCATCTACCCACTCCAGCCTGATATTCTTTTTTTTTTTTAGAAAGCCCTGGGTGGGTAGAGTTCTGTGGCATCATAGCTCACAGCAACCTCAAATTCTTGGGCTCAAGTGATCTTCTTGCCTGAGTTTTTCATTTTTAGTAGAGACAGGGTCTTGGTCTTGCTCAGGCTCGTCTTGAACTCCTGAGCTTAAGCCATCCACCCACCATGGCCTCCCAGAGTGCTAGGATTACAGGCATGAGCCATAGTGCCAGGCCTTTGATATTCTTTTTTTAATGAAAACATCATTTTTTTAATGTTAGTGGTGATATAATTTAAAGATTCTGAATGTACATTTGTTTAAATATGTTCCACAAGTTTTTTCCTCACACTAAGTAAAAACAACTACTTTAATCAATATTTAGTCTCTGAAAAAAGTGATAATGTTTAATATAAAGTATGTTATAAATTTGCAAGTATCTCAAAAGGCTTATTACATTCCTTTGATGTTTGATAACATCCTTTTCAGTACTACAAGTAGTAGCTTTAGCAGCTTTAGCATTACCTCTCAGTGAAAAGGGGAATCCTTCTGTAAAATAGTGGAAACTTCAGACAGCTGCAGAAGTCAGGTAGCAGCACAAAGAAAGAACCAGGTGTTAGACATTAGGGAGCGGTAAGGACTGCAGCAAATTAGAGAGCACACGTTCTTTCTACAGAGGCCCGTCTCAGCTCTAGCTCATTATTGCCAGTGAGCCAGAAATCCAGATTTTTGGCCAGAATCTCCCAATTTTTAGTTCAAAATTTAAAAAAAATTCTCTCTCTTTTTAAACATGTGCCAAACTAAAACATACCCCCAGGCCAGGTAGGAAGCACTGATGCTTGGCCTCTGCTGTAGTTAGTACCCATTGCTGTACTTGGAACTGCCCTGGAAGCCTCCCAGGAAGATTAGAGGCCCCAGAGCAGTTGCCACCTCTTACCAGGCTTTTTGCTCTCATCTCTTCAGTGCAAAGCCCTCAGCTGGATGTGCGCTGTGTGGAAATCTGGCATATGGTCCCTCCCACGGGAGCCACAGCCTGAATGTGGGGGCAGACCCAGAAGCTATTAGATGCATCAATAAAATGTTCTGGGCTGTGTTCAGGACAGTATGCTCTAGCAAAAACATCTCAGAGTGGGCATAGTCTATAGACCTGTCACTTAGGACTAAGGTTTTCCATTTTGGTTTCCTTAAATCAGGAAAACTTTTTTTCCCCCAGATTCAGTCTTGCTCAGAAACCCAGTATATCAACATTCATCCCTGGGGGTTTAGTGCCTGCCTCTTCTGGGTCAGCCCTAACCAGGTGCTGAAGGGAAGGTCTAGGCCAGGTAGAAAGCACTGTAGTACCCATTGCTGTACTGATAACTTCCCTGGAAGCCTCCCACGGAGATTCAAGGCCGAAATGCAGGGTCCAGCCTCCAGGCCACCTCCAGCCCATGGCCCGCTTTTGCATGGCCCATGAGCTAAGAATGGATAGAGTTAGAGGCTTTGGGCTGCTTTTCTGCTTTGAGCCACAGTGGACGGTGCTAAGCTCCAGCCACCCTACTCCTTTGGGCAAAACCTGATGTTGGTATGTGTCTTTTGAACAGTCAAGCTTTAAGGAACCCAACTTGAAAACCTTAGATTATAGAAATAACAGTATCACCAGTTCCATTTGCTCTGTGCTGGCTCTGAGCATGTCATTGATCCTGCAGCTCTCCCATGGAGCCCTTGCTGTCATTGTTGCTGCTATACCAGTGGGGAGACTGAAGCTCACAAGGCCAAGGAATGGGCCCAGGGCCACACAGCATATAACAAGACAGGGCCCCAAACCAAGTGATGCCACCTTCCTCTTGACTTCGGCACTGGTTTCCAGAGGGAGCAACACCGATGATTTAGGATGACATATTAAGTGACTATCTGAATGTATGCTTTTAAAAGGAGACCAATTGTCCATTTATGGCAGAGGTTCTCAATCCAAGGTAAATCTGTCCTTTCCCCAGGAACACTTGGCAGTATCAGGGGACACTTTTCTAGTCACAGCTAGGGTGGAGAATGCTCCTGCCCTCTATTTGATACAGGCCAGAGATGCCACCAAACCTCCTATGGTGCACAGGACAGTGCTGTTCCCCCAACAAGGAATCACCTGGTCCCTGATGGCAACAGTGCCAACTTTTAGAAACCCTGATTCAGAGTATTAATAATAAGATTTGGTTGTTTTTGTTTGTTTTTTGAGACAGGATCTCACTTTGTCACCCTGGGGAGAGTGTCTTGGCATCATAGCTCATAGCAACCCCAAACTTTTGGGCTCGAGTGATCCTCTTGCCTCAGCCTCCTGTATAGCCAGGACTACAGGTGCCCTTACAATACCCAGCTAGTTTTTCTGTTTTTTGTAGAGATGGGCTCTCACTAGAGCCATTGCTTAGGCTGGTCTCGAACTCCTGAGCTCAGGCAATCCACCTTCCCCAGCCTCCCACACTGCTAGGATTATAGGCGTGAGCCATCATGCCCAGCCTAAAATTTCATTTTTGAAGTTTACTTGAGAGGAAAGAAAGGAGTAGTTATTTTAAAAACAAAAATAAGCATAGTGCAGTGTCATAAACATAGGGCACAAATCATGAATGCAATACCTACTGGGAATACTATAGCAAAGTTTATTTAAAATAAATAATATTAGGAGCACTTATATGGACTTTCAGAAATAGTTTTCAGCCAAGGATAGTTTTGTTTTCAGGTTTGTTTTTTAGAGATATTTTCTTTTTAATTCTGCCTGCCTCCCGCACTGAGCTGTCTTTTTCCTGCCATGTCCATAGGAAGTAGCCTGGGCTATCTTGAAGGGATTATTCAGCATCCTGTATGGATTAGATTCCTCCCTAAAAGTATCTGGGCCCTTGGAAATTTCTGTTCCCCACTGAGTAATCTTTGCACTAAGACAGGTTGTAAATCTCTTGGTGTGAAAAACCAGAACCCACCAAGGACAAGTAGGTTTCCAGAGAGGTTAGAAGCAAGAATTCAGGTTGTAGGGGATGGTGTATGGAGGAAAGGTTAGCAGACAGCCTTTGTCCCTCACTGACTTCATAGCCATGTGGTGCTGCAGCTGTGCGTGTGGTGCCCATCTGGTAGGGTAGGACTTGCCATATTTATGGGGCCTGGGATTAAATTAGGATTTATCAAATACTCTGAATTTCCCAACACCTAATTGAAATAAAGGTAACAGACCATGATTTGATTGTTTGAGTCTGGCAAATCAAGCTCTCTGTGAATTAGTAAGGGAGCACTTACTCACAGGAACCCCAGACTGCAGGATGAATGGAAAACGAGTGACACTCTGATCCAGCCCACAAGTGTCAACACAGTGTCCTGCCGCAGGAGAACATATATATATATATATATTTGTAACTAACCAACAATCATTCCTCTGCAACAGTAGTTGAGGTAACATCAGGACTCCAGAAAAATAAAGGGCAATTTTGTGGCCTTGTAGTTAAAAAAAAAAAAAAAAACAGCTACTTTATCACTTCATACTTGTTAGGATTGCTACTATCCAAAAAAAAAAAAAAAAAAAAAATATATATATATATATGTGTGTGTGTGTGTGTGTGTGTACATATATATATAAAATATATATATATATATATATAAAATAAGTGTTGGTAAAAATGTGGAAAGATGGGAACCCTTTGGACATTGTTAGTGGGAATATAAAATAGTGTCATCGCTATGGAAAACACTGTGGTAATTCCTCGAAAAACTAAAAATAGAATTACCATATGATTTAGCAGTTCCACTCCTGGGTGTACAAATGACTCTCAAATGACACAGGCTCAAGCTGTGCAGATCCAGTTATACACAGATCTTCTCCTGCTTCTGTCACCCCTGAGACAGCACGACCAACCCCTCCCGCTCCTCCCCTGGGCCTGTTCAGCATGAAGATGGCAAGGATGAAAACCCTTTGTGATGACTCCGTCCACTTACATGAATAGGAAATATTCCTATTCCTCTTCCTTAAGGATTTGCTTAACATTTTCTTTTCTCTAGCTTACTTCTTTATAAGAATTCAGGGTATAACAATTATGACATACATACAAAATATGTGTTAATCACCTATTTATGTTACTAGAAAAGCATCCAGTCAACAGTAGGGTATTAGTAGCAACGTTTTTGGTGATCAGAAGTTATACATGGATTTCTGACTGCGCACCAAAACTCCTGCAGTGCTCAAGGGTCAACTGTACACCCAGAAGGATTGACAGTAGGATCTCCATCAGATATTTGTACACCTATGTTCATAGCAGCATTATTTATGATAGCCAACAGAGCAACCTGTTCAACAGTGGGTACGTGGACAAATCGAGTGTGGTAGATGGTACATACAGCATATAGAATGGAACACTGTTCAGCCTTAGAAAGAACGGAAATCCTGGTGCATGCTACAACATGGGTGAACCCTGAGGACATTAAGCTAACTCAAATGAGCCAATCTCCAAAAAATTAAAACAAACAAAAAACAAATACTGCATGACCCCACTTACATAAGGTGCCTAGCATAGAAACAGAAGGAAGCTGGTGGTTGCCGGCGGCTGGCGGAGGGAGGGATGGGAAGTTGTTGTTTACTGACTATAGAGTTTTAGTTTTGCAAGACGGAGAAGTTCTATAGGTTGGTTGAACGACAATGTGAATATATTTAAAGTCATTGAACCATAGACCGAGACATGGTTAAGAGATGGTAGATTTTGTGTTACATGTCGTTTTAACCACAATTTAAAACAAAAAGCAGCCACCCTAATTTCACAGAGGCAGGTGGTTTTTAATGTGGAATGTCACTCAGGACAAATCTGGTGACGTCGGCCATGATGAGAACAGGCCCTAAATCTCCAAGTTTACAGATTGTCCTTCTCTTCATCCTTCTTGCAAATGAAAGAATCTTGCTTTTCCCTCCTAATAATGGCTTCTAAGATCCAAGCTTGCTTTTAATCTGGACACTGAGGGGTTCTCATCCTGTGGCAGAAGTTGAGCCCTTACTAGAAGGTGGGAGGCGTTTCACATGGGTCCATCTGATACGTCGCCGCCTGTAGCATTTATAGTACATTGTACTCCGTTTTTATTTGCTTCTACTGGGATGACAGCCAAGCCAGTAAAAGGCAAACAGCATTAATTCAGTGATGACATATGCCACTGAAAACTGTTTTTCTTTTCTTTTCTTTTTTTTTATGTTTTTATTTTTTTAAAAAGCAGAATGGAGCCACTTTACGCAGATGCTGCTGGGTGCTGAAATAAAGACTAAGTAGAAGAAAGGCCATGGGGAAGTCATTAAACCTTGCCTCCCTCCCGAGTCTGCTCAGAGGGAGTTAGTTAGCATCTTGCTCCAAGTTTCGTTTGGGAGACATTTCTGAAGCAGGCTCATTCTCTGAGTCCAGGCCTTGACTGTCCTCACATCTTCTGACCTTCTAGTGGCCGCTCATCTGCACATCACATCCATGGGGGAAGCAACGAGGAATCATTTGACAGCCCCTTTCTCATTCTCATCCTCTGCACACAGATCAGCAAGATTTAGCTCAGGAAAGGCTAAGAGAAGGGTCCATGTTCATCAAGGAGAATGGACCGTGTAATGTGGGCAGAGCAACAGCATGGTTAGTCTCTAATTAGTCAGAAATTTCTAGGTGGCGCCTGTGGCTCAGTGGGTAAGGCACCGGCCCCATACTACCGAGGGTGGTGGGTTCAAACTCGGTCCCGCCCAAACTGCAACGAAAAATGGCCAGGCTTTGTGGCGGGCGCTTGTAGTCCCAGCTACTCGGGAAGCTGAGGCAAGAGAATCGTCTAGGCCCAGGAGTTGAAGGTTGCTGTGAGCTGTGACGTCACAGCACTCTACCGACGGTGACAGAGTGAGACTCTGTCTCTACAAAAAAAAAAAAAAAATTAAGCTTTCTTCAAAAATGAATTGGAGAAAGCTACTTTGTACAAAAATAGCCTCTCCTCCTGAGCTAAGTTAGTGGATAAATTAGGATCATGGTCAGGAATTTATTACATCATGATTTTTGCTTTTGAGCTTGAGGTCTTTTTAAAGACCCAAGTTAGTGGTGTTCTGCTGATTCATTGGATCAGACTGCCATCCCATGGACTGAAAATTTGGCTGTCTAGAGTGAGCTGACAGTAGGAGCCAAAAGGTGAGGAAAGTGGGTCTGGTACGTTCAATAGGGAATAGTGAGGCCTGTGGCAAACCAGTGAGACATGCCCCATCTGAAGGTCCTGTGCTACTTGGTTCCAGCTGATGTTTACCACATGGTAATGATTTTTGTATGCACTCTTCTGCTAATTAAATGATGGCAACTAACTTATAATTAAAAAACAATTACTGGGGGGGCGGTGCCTGTGGCTCAAAGGAGTAGGGCACCGGCCCCATATGCTGGAGGTGGCGGGTTCAAACCCAGCCCTGGCCAAAAACTGCAAAAAATAAAAATAAAAACAATTACTGGGAGAGAGATATCAAACCAAATACATCTGTGGGTTGCCAGTTCACAAGTCATGGCAGGTAGAAATCAAAAAGCTTCTTCCGCGGGGGAAACTGTATCATCTGGATGAACCAGAGATGAAGAGGAGGGACTGCACCAACCCAGAGTTCCTACGATTATATTGGTGTCAGGATCTGGGCATGGTGGAAGGAAGCAAACCCTCTAGGAACGGGCCAGCCCAGTTCTGGGGCCCCTTCAGGAGACAGCTAAGTTTTAAGAGAAACTCTGAGAACCTGCTCCTCACAGTTGGGAGTGTCTAGTCTTCTCATAATGATAGCACTTTAAACTCTTCTATATATTTTGAGACAGAGTCTCACTCTGTTACCCTGGGTAGAGTACCATGGCATCAGAGCTCACAGCAACCTCAGACTCTTGGGTTTGAGCAATTCTCTTGCATCAACATCCCAAATAGCTGGGACTCTAGGCGCCCACTACAAAGCCCTGCTAGTTTTTCTGTTTTCAGTAGAGTCGGGGTCTTGCTCTTGCTCAGACTGGTCTCGAACTTCTGAGCTCAAGCAATCCACCAGCCTCAGGCTCCTAGTGCTAGAATCACAGGCATGAGCCACCGTGCTAAGCCTCTTTAATGATTTTTGAACAAGGGGTCCCATGATTTCATTTTGCATCTGGCCCTGTAAATCATGCAGCCGTAACTGACACAAACTACTTCATATAGAATATCTCAGTTAATCGTCATGACTCCCCTAAGAGGTACTTGTTGTCTTCTGTCCTGTTTGGTAGAGGGATCAAAGCCTCAGAGGGGAGTAGCCACTTACTCAAGGCCACACAGCGAGAGAGACCTGAGTCAGAATCTGTCACCCAGGTCTTTGCCTGACTCTAGAATACAGGATCTTAACCTCGTGGCATATCCCTCAGAAGCACTGAAAGGTTTATAGTGTGTTCTGGTGTCTAGAGCCCCAGGCATGGGGATGGTTATTGGGGGACTGAGAGCACGGGAGGAGGAAAGCGTCTACTCTGCCAGGCAGTGTGTTGTATGCTCCCAGCGATTCGCTATTTTGTTAGGGCCACAGAATGAGTCAGCCAGCAGATGAGTGTTTGTTTCTTCTGAAGAACAGCTAATCTAGTCTCAGGGCAAACTCTGAAGTACTAGCACTTTACCAGCCATCCCAGCAGCCCCTGTGCTGATGCCCAGCATGTCTTAAGTTCTGTGTGACCGCCACTTATGCTCTCAGATATATATATATATATTTTTGCAGTTTTGGGCCGCCAGTTTTTGCAGTTTTGGGGTTTGAACCCGCCACTTCCGGCATATAGGGCTGGTGCCCTACTCCTTTGAGCCATAGGTGCCGCCCAACGCTTTCAGATATTACAAAGAGCAGCCACCATCCAGTGATTATTCACCACCTGCCTGGCACAGTGTAAGGACACTGATGAGGAAGAGAGGATGTGATGATGAGGATAGCGGCGACGACTAATCACAGTAGCTAACACAGACCAGGTTCTTGTGGGTGCCAGGCAACATTCTAAGGGGGGGGGGGGTTTAGTTTGTTTATTTGGTTTTTTTGTTTGTTTGTTTTGAGACAGAGTCTTATTTTATTGCCCCAGGCTAGAGTGCCATGGCATCATAGCTCACAGCAACCTCAACTTTTGGGCTCAAGTGATCCTCTTGCTTCAGCCTCCTGAGTAGCTGGAACTACAGGCATGTGCCAAAACACCCAGCTAATTTTTCTATTTTTAGTAGAGATGGGGTCTCCCACTTCCTCAGATTGGTCTTGAACTCCTGAGCTCAAGCAATCCACCTGCTTCAGCCTCCCAGAGTGCTAAGATTACAAGCATGAGCCACCACACCCAGCCCATTCTAAATGTCTTGTAGGTACTAACTCTTTGAATCCTCATACCGATGCCGTGCAGTAGGTAATAGTGTTATTTACATTTACAGAGGACATAGACTCATAGAGGACACAGATCACTTTCCCAGAGTTGCCAACCTTGTAGGAGGCACAGATTTATGACGGGTCTTCCATATGCAGATGGAAATCAGCCCAGCCTTTGGGGACCTATTGTCATCAAGGAGAAATTATAATTGAGTATGATGTGTGCAGTAAGAGCAATATGAGTAAGACCACCAAAATGACAGTGGTCACGATGATGATAGTACTTGTTAGCATTTGCTTAATGTCGGAGATATTTCTAAGCATTCTACATGCATCTTCTCATTGAATTTTCCCAACAGTTCTATAAAGTAGGTTCTTTTTCTTCCATTTTATAGATTAAGAACTCCTGGCTCAAATGAGTTTAAGTTATTGACTAGGGGTCACATGGAAAGGGGCAGGGCAGGATTTGAATCTGCAGTCCTAACTTTGCCTTTGGAGATGGCACCGACTGAGGGCTTGGGGGGACCTCACAGAGAAGGTAGCGCCTGAACCAGGATCAGAGGACCAGAAAGAGCTTTCAGGGTTAGGAGAGGAAAGGCCTTTCCCCCAGTGGGAACAGCAGAGGTCAGGGTAAAGAAGTGGAGCCGTGGCCCGGAATGGGCTCTGATCCGGTGAGTGGGTGGAATGCAGGGTGGGGTGGAAGGCCCCATTCCTCAAGGAGCTTGTTCAGGAACTTGGGTTATCTGGAGGCCAGGAGGAACCACCTCAAGACAGTGACAGGAACACGTTTCATGTGATCACCTGGAAATGGAATCTAATTTCAGGTTTCTGGAACCACAAAGACAAAGAAACACTGAATTTGAAAATGAAACCAACTTTGTCATGCCCACATGGAAATCCAGTAGAGGTCCTACTTTTGCCTGGCCTTGGTATAAAAGACCCAGCATGAGTTGAGGTCCAAGTGAAATCATTGTCACAATAATTTCCTTAGGTCTCCTACTTGCTGCAACTTACTGACACCCTGAGATCGCCACAGAAACCACCGTTCGGGAACTGTCCACAGTGGGAATTCTGATGGTGTTCAACCCCACTACTTGTGTAAGATAGAGAAATGACTCAGAGTCATGCAAACTAGAACTCGGCTCTGACCTTGGCAACTATGACGTCCAGACCTTTGTCTTCTGGACCTCTATTCTCTCCTCCATCAATAAGGAGGCCATGGTGGTTCATAGTGGCCATAAGGGTGGTTCACACCCTTTTCTGGGGCCTGCACCTCTCTGACAATCTGATGAAAACTTAGAATACTCACTTTTTGGAAGAGGAGGGAGGGACAGACATAAGCTACAGAAAGATGCTCATGGGATTCAGGGACGATGTAATGTGCCATTGATCGTCACAACCAGCTGCTCATTCCTAAGCCCCTCCTAAGGCCCAGAAATTCTGGAGTAGTCACCGTTTACTGGTTTCAGGATGGCAGAAATACATGGAGCTGGCATTTCTAGTAACTGTTTAGGAATGTTAAGTGTGAGGAACCACATTGGCCAAGAGTCCTTTTCCGTGGTTTAGGATGAAAGGGACATGAGTTTGCGTTCTGGGAAGCAGCATAGCCAAGAGTCCTTTTCTGTAAAGAGCAAGGAGAGAAATAAGACAGCCCCTCCAGTACCCAAAGGCTTCTCAAGGTGGAGACTGAGTTAATTGGACATGTAGCCTATAATGTTAACCCTCCTGACATTTTTCCATTAACAAGACCTTAAGGTCTTTGAGAGACCCCCACTGCCACCCAGATAATTGCCTGGCTGATTTGCCCCTGGCTGGGGCCCCACAAATGATTCTCATTTGCAACTCAGGTTCTTCTGGCCAACCAAGAGAGCTTTGCAAGGGAAACATGTCCAGGGCGAGAATGCATGTCTCATCCTTGTCTGTCCCAGCTTAGGTTTAAAAACCTGCAATACCCTTAAGTACTCTTAGTACTTAGGCCTTAAGTACTTAACGCCTCTTCCCTTAATTCAGCCTCTCAGGGCTCTGGCTGATCTGTCTCCTGATTCTCTATCTTCCTATCTGGATCACCCTCCCTGTCATTCTTGAACTCCCACTGATGTAATTTTCTCCTTCTAGAACACACTTCTTTCTTGCACTTAACCTAGTCAACTCCCATGTATCCTTCAGAGCTTGCCCTAAACCCCCAGGAAGCGGGGAACCCTGTGGAGCCATTGGCATGGATAGCTCTTCAGCTGGAGCCCTTTGGGTCTCTGTTGGTCCCAAGTTCATTGTGCTCTAATACCTTGTTTATGTGCCCACCTCAGTCCCTTTGAATGATTCCTGCCCCGTGGGCATAGTGTTGCTCCAGTCTGATGTACAGCTGCAGCCCCATCCCTGGTGCACAGCAGGGCCTTGGCAGATACCTATCTAATGAAAAACAGAGCAAGAGTTAAGAGACATGGGCTGCCACAGCTAGGTAGGCACTTCATAAACAGCAGAGTGCTCTGTGGAGGTTTTACCTGCTGGACTCTGTCTTCTTACCTGTGGGCTGGGATGAATCTGGCCCCATCTATTTCTCAGGCCTGTGCCTGAAAGAAAGGAGGCGATCGATGTAAAGTACATTGGAGGAAACCCAGGAAAATGCATTCTAACACACTATTTTTGTGACTTAGGAGTCTTACCTCTTTAAAAATCTGCTCCCAAGGCCAATTATTCCTTCCCTACTTAGCCCACTTTCTCTCACCTGGAAACCCAGCCTGATTAGCTCTGCATTTAATCTGTCCTGCAGAGGGACACTCCAGGCTGGCTCAACACTGGCCTCGTTTTTGCAGAGCAGGAGGAATTCTTGCTAAGCGCGAGTCAGCCTGTAGCCAGCTTTGGATTTTTCCAGGGGCTTCTCCCTGCAGTCACAGTTACTTGTTGCTGTCTCGCTGCCTGCCTCCTGTCATTGCCTCTGTCCACCTGCCCTTCCTAGCCCCAGCACTGTACCTGAGTTCATTTCATTTGGGCCACCTGGCACTTTCCAGGTTTGCCTACAACAGAAGGAGGGATCTCCTGCTGAGGGTCCCAGGGACTCCTGAAGGTACTGGGGTGGAGCCCAGAGAGTTAAAGGAAGAAGCTGCCAGGTAAGGGCTGCAGTATTTGCCAGACTTGCCCTCTTAACCCTAGATTTTGGCAGCTGTTTACAAGCAGGTGTGTGCTGGGTGCAGGGGCAGGCATGACTGTCCATCTTCAGTTGTCTTAGAAGCTTTTGGAAGCTTGGGGTAGGTGAGGTGTTTGAAGGAAAAGCTGGAAAACGAGATTTGAGGAAAAACAGGGCCTCTGGGGCCTGGGTGATGGGACCTGCTGAGCAGAATTACGTGGTGCTCCTGTGGGGTGTGCTGTGCTGTCTTCAAGTCACTGGCTGAAAGTGCAGGGTGACAACACCATGGCCCAGGCTTGAGTCCTGCACCCGCTCCTGCCCTGCAGAGTGGGAAGCCCCATGCTCAGATGGCTGTCCCACTAAGACTGTTAGAGAGACAGAGGTGATTTCCCAAAGCAGAATTGGGGTGTAGTTACTGCAGGAAGGGGGAATGGCCGCTTAGCCACAATGACTAGATGGCCAGTGCTGCCCAGCCAGTCCTCCAGGTTCTCCTGGTAAAACCCATCATGCCTACCCTTGCACTGGGGAACCCAAGGAGCTCTCCAGTGGCTGTTGCACCCCTGATTCTTGTTGAGATTGAGCCTATGTCATCAGAACATCCTGGAGCCCCTCTGGGTTGGTAATGTACTTGGAGCATCTTCTGTTCTTGCTGTTTACAGCACATCTTGAACCCTGTCTGCAGATCCATTGCACTGACCATTGCAGAATGAAAGAGGTCTTGTTTTAGTTGGGACAGGGCAGGAAATAGTGAGGGCTGCAGACCATCCCTCCTGTCATGGGGCAGCCCAAAGCAGGCAGCCCATTTCTCCAGAAACCACACTACACTCTGGCTGCTCAGCTCTTTTGACCTCTGACCTCTGACTAGGATGATTTCTCTTTGCTGCAGGAAAGAACACGTCTGGAATGATAAGCCGTCCTGCCCAAGGGAGGATGGAGTGGATCATCCCTCTGATTGTGGTATCAGCCTTGACCTTTGTGTGCCTCATCCTTCTCATCGCTGTGCTTGTTTACTGGAGGTGAGTAAGCCAGACAGCACCTGGACAGTGCTTGTGGGGCCTGGTGCCAGCAAGCACAGCCTATGGCTTTTGCATTCAGGAAGGTGAGATGGCTGGAGGGTGTGTTTCCACTTTTTCTGGGATGATGCTTTACTTGGTTATAGACATATAACTATTCCTCTTTACCTTAAAATTTTTATAGCCCTTTGCCAAAAATTAAACTAGATGATAGGAAAACATGTAGCATATGGGGTGGCTTTTAATACATGTAAGATGAAAATGGCAGGCTGTGAGCCATCCTGCTGCGATCATTTCCCTTGAACTGGCTCTCACTGCTCCCACGGGAAGCAGCTTGCAGCCTCTGTGCAGAAGTTGTTTTTGCTGCTATACCACCTCTGCCAATTGAACTGAGTGGGTGAGGCTGGTTACCTTCACCTGTCATACTAACATAGGAGGCCTCTGCCCTTTACCCAAGAAGAAACAGGTGTCGTATTTCATCTCTCCCTCTCATTTTTCCATTTACTCAATTCTTTCTGAACCCCTGTTGTATACACTGGTGATACAAAAGTGAGCAAGACAGTAAAAATCCTTACTTTTAGTGAAGGAGATGGGCAGTAAGCAAAACAAGTAACTATACCATGCAATTTCTAAGATGGTGTTCAGTGTGTAGTGGCAAAAACTAAATCTGTGGGGGTGGGAGGCTTGAGGGGCTGGGTGTTCAGAGTGGTCAGGGGAGGCCAAACTGGGATATGATACTTAAACAAAAACCTAAAGAAGGAGGAAACCAAATGAACTCCATCTGGTGCAAGTTCCAAGCAGAGGAAATAGCACATGCAAAGGCCCTGAGGCACATGCACTTTTGGTGTGTTGCAGGAACAGCCAGGACGTTGTTCATTGGCTGAGCACATGGGTACAGGGGGAGAGTGGTAGAAGAGGGCATCAAGTTAGGAAGAAACAGGGCGAAGGAGGATCGAGTTGTGTGCAACTGTACATGAGACCACTGGTAACACATTGCCTTTCAGCCTAAGATGGGCAGGGCTTGGTACAGAAGTGTGTTACGGTTCAACTGCAGGGTTACTTGGCTGCTATGTTGACAGCAGACTGCAGGGGAACAGGGGCAGAAGCATAGACTGTCAGGGAGACCACTGTCAAGAAGGGTGTGATCAGGAGGGTAGCAGTGCAGGGGAGAACCAATCGACTATTGAAATATTTTGAAGGTGGGAGCAAGAGAATCTGCTGACAGACTGATGGTGTGTCCTTGGGTTTATTTCAATTGGCCGGAACAGGGACATAAGGAAGGGGGCATCTCAGGCTTGCCCAGCTGTCTGACAGTAGCTGTAGGACCATTAGTGCTGCAGACCACTAGTTCATGGAGTATATTGTGTTTGGGGGTGACCATAGGAACACTAGACTCACTTCCATGTCATCCCTTTTCCAGAAAAAAGTGGTTTGCAAATGTGTACCTGAAACCTATTAGGAAATTGAAGGCCATCTAATGTGAGTTTAACGGAACATGTAAAACAACAAAGGCCCACCTGCCCATCTCTTGGTTCTACTCGGTGCTGCCTAGTTAGTCTCAGACTCTCCCCACAGGGGAGCAAAGAGGTCCCACTGCTGCCCTAGGCTGAGTGATCCTGGCGTAGCACTCCCAGCATAAAGAAGTACGTTGAGCTAAGCAGTTCCAGCAGAGACCTGAGAATATTCCTAATTCGCCCACCTTGAGACCTCTGATCATGCCCTCTGTCCAGTGTGAACAGGAAGGACCATGTGGCTGAGCCAGCTGGCCAAAGCATGAGTATTCAGTGCATGCTTCTTGTAGGAAAGGACTGTATAACGTAGTAAAAACAGCTTTAAAGTCTTTCCATTCAAGATGTATTTTCCCTTTAGAAAATGACAACTGTTTATTTTATTTATTATTTTTTTTGTAGAGACAGAGTCTCATTTTATCGCCCTTGGTGGAGTGCCGTGTTGTCACACAGCTCACAGTAACCTCCAGCTCCTGGGCTTAGGCGATTCTCTTGCCTCAGCCTCCTGAGTAGCTGAGACCACAGGCGCCCGCCACAACGCCAGGCTATTTTTCTGTTTTTGCAGTTCGGCTGAGGCTGGACTGCCACCTTCAGCATATGGGGCCAGCACCCTACTCGATGAGCCACAGGCGCCACCCTACAACTGTTTATACTTACAAAAAAACCAATAAATCCAAATGGAAAATATGAATTGCAGATTATATTAATAGTTCACATCTAAAATATGTTTATGATGTTTATTTTATACATATATAATAAATACATACATATATATATATATATATATATACACACACCCATATATTCCCCCCACCAAAAAAGAGGTTGGGTTTAAAATAAGCAGAACTGTAAACTCTATTAGAGTCTGGATTTGAGCTTCTACCAAATCTCCCAAAAATGAATGTGAAGGAAGAAATTCTTACTGAGCAAGGAAAGTAAAATTGAATTAGTGTTGGGATAGATGGGTTGGCTAAGCATACAGCCTAGAGGGGACAAAGACCTTTTTTTCTACCCAGCTTTTTTTAAAATTATTAATGTGAAAGAAAGAAACATCGGGCACCTCACATGGAAAATTGGTGAACAGAGAAGATACATATTTCCCTTTGGCAGGACGGTTTTGAAGCTAGAACAAAAGCACTTCTCTCCCGCCTTCTGAGACACAGGAAAGTGGGTGATTGGCAGCTGACTTGACAGAATAGGACCATCAAGACAGATGGAAACCTTCTCTATCGTTTCCTTGGGCGGCAGGCCTGGGTTCAGAGCAACTCACTGTGGCAACAGTTTCTACCACAAGCAGGACTGGTCCTTCACAGTTCCTGCTCTGGTTTCTGAGTGGCTTGTTTGGAGTTGTTGACTATGCTGTTTAAAGTTTGTGAAATAGTGGAAAACTAAACTCAGGGTCTCTGAGTTCTGTCTCTGCACCAGTCTCCCACTGTGCAGTGGTGGTAGTGCTTGCTCATGCTCAGTGAGTCCTTATGGAGTGCTAGGCACTGTGCCAAGCACTTGGGCAGCATCATCTTGTGTGATTCTTACAACCAGTCTGGATGGTACTATTCCTGTCCCTTTTCCTTTGACCAGGGAAAAGGGAGGGAATTCACATGTGTTGAGTGCCTGCTGTGAGCCAGCCAGCATGCCATATCATCTCCCACTGATGACACTGGTCAGAGCCCTTTTCTTTTGCAATTGACAAAAATCCATTTCAAAATGCATTAAGCACAAGGAAAAAAAAAGTTCGTGGATTCAAAGAATTGAAAAATTTGGGAGCATCAGGCCTGGCTAGATTAAGATGGAACAAGGACATGAGGGCTGGGCTGGGCTCTCTCTTTCTGAGATCACTGCATATAGCTTCCTCTTTGAGGCAGGCCCCTCTGCCAACACCGACCATGTTAGACTTAGATCTCTCCATCCCAGTGGAAAGGGAATCACCTCTAATCCTTCCAGTTAAGTCCCAACAAGGCATCTCTTAGGACTGACTTGGGTCATTTGCCCATCTCCAGTGGCCAGGGGGATGGAATGCTCTTGCTGATTCTGAGTCTTACATTCAACTCTGAAGCCCAGAAGTAGGATCAATGCCATCGCCATAAAAACCAGGGACTTTGTCCCTGAATCACCAGGCCCAAAACAGTGTGGGCAGCTCCCTGTTACTTCCACAATGCTTGCTGAGTTCCTGCCACACACTGTGCTGGACCTGGTGACTCAGGGATGAAGTCCCGTGGTCCTCACAGTCCACTGGAAGGAACAAATGAGTAAATACAACAGAGGATGGGGAGTGTTTAGAGAAAGGTAAGTCTGAGTTGCCACATACGCTGGCAGGGCTTCGCCCAGCCTGGGAGAAGGACTGGGTTCAGGAAAAGCTCCCTGGAGGGTCTCACGTCTGAGCAGAGTCTTGAAGCAGAAGCAGCTGTACACCCGGTGAAGAGGGTACAGAAGGACAAGGCTACAGAGGGAAAATTTAGCCTGCTGCAGGCAGAAATACTCATATGGAGTCAGTGTTGCTAGAACAGAGTATAGGGACAGCCAGGGCCAGATCATAAAGGCCCTGGATGCCACCTAAAGGGTTAGGTGACTTACCTTGGGGGTGATCAAAAGGCCTTGAAGGAGCAGAAGCTGCAGGAGGGCAGGTTCAGGAAAAGGTACTATTGTGTGTAGACACCGGGACATGGGCCCGGAGCCACACAGCCTGGGTCTAGAGCGACGGTCCACCGCCTTCTCTACCAGGGTATCTGTAAAGCCCGCATTCCTAACTGGGACCTGTCATCCCCCAAGGGATGAAAATTGGTCTGGGGAGATTTTTTAAAAACTTAACCTATGTTGTGTAGAAAGCACAGATATACATGTGGCCTGTACCCAGGTAGACTATGCCTTTAGGGCATTAAAATTGCACTGGGATTGGGCAAAGAGGGATAAAATGTCGAGAAAGTCTATAAAGGCCCCTTAGAGGAGATGCTGTTGGAAAAATAGGTCAAGAAACCCCACCATCAGCTTCAGCTTCTTCATTTGCAGGGGAGAATTAAGAAACAGCCCACACAGTTCAGGTGAGGATTCAGTGCAGGAAAGGCTCGTCCCGATGCCTGGCATGGGAAGCACCTGTAGTTGTGATTGTAACGCCAGTTCTGACTTGAGGCAAAAGAAGAAATTTAACTCTGGGTCCCGGTGTACCTCAGAAGTAGTTATTCTTTATTAAAAAAAAAAATCACAGGTACATAACTGAATAAATGTTGTCCCTTACATGTTATCCCATTGTGTTAGCTGTATAGAATTTCCAATACGTGTGTAATAGGTCTATTGCACAAAACATGCTTGAAAATAACTTTGGGGATTTCTTTCTCGAGTTCTTTTTTTTTTTTTAGGATATCAATTGTGCGAAGTTTTTATCCTAGAAATAGCTAAAAGTCATTTGTTTGGAGTTAAATATAGTATAAATGTAGGTTAACCAACTGAGCAGAACCACGGTGGGCCAAAAAAAGAAAGAGGTGACTATGAAGTTAATGAAATTGAAATTGGTTAAGTGGTGCTCCTGCAGGGCCAAAAGGCAATTCCTGAGGAGGACAGCCCTAAGTCACTGGGTTAAAGACGTAACCCTCCCCTCCCCTGCCACCTGGGAAATACTCAGGAAGCCCACTGGCAGCATCATTAATTCAGGGTTGTCTGGGTTAGAGTAAGATTCCCTGGCTGCTGCCCCAAACAAGTCCCAGCACCCCAGGGGCTGGATAACACACAAAGGGTTATTTCTTCCCCATGTCAAGTCTGGAAGGGTTTTTTTCCTCTTTCTGGAAAAAGTTTCCCAAATTGCTGTAGCAGGGACAGAGAAAGCAAGGAGGGACCCAGCTCTTGTTTACTTGGTCCAAAAGTGACTCCTTCACTTACTGATGACCACAGGACCAAGGACAAGACGAAGTTGGGGAGCATGTGGGCACTGCCACTGGTGTTCTTAGATATTTAGACCCATTGGCATCATCGGGTTATGTGTATCTTTCCTGAGAGGGACAACTTTGGAGACTGTTATTAGTCTCATTACTTCCAATTTAGCCAAAACTAAAACGTAGGGGTGGAAATTACAGATAATCTGTATGTCTGAGAGACCTCCAATGCACAGAGTCCCATTGGGGACCCTTTGAACAGTACTTTTCCAGGCAGCAACATGGGTCTGGAGGGCGAAATTTATTTTAAAATGGTGTTAGCTGAGATGTTATGTATCTGAGCTAGGATACAGCAGTTCTCACTTGAATTTTCTTTGCAAAGGTCTGCCTTGAAGAACGATGAGAAACAGAATCCATAACGATGCCGTGCCGAAGTTGCTGTGAAGCTAGAAAGAAATGCATGCAAAGTGATTCTGGACAAGGGGCAGGATTGTGGGGCAGCTAATGGAAATAAAATAAAATGGATTTACAGCTTGCCTCCTTTCATAAATGGCACCCCATTGCATGCCTTATACATATTGCAGTGATACCGGGCATGCAGTGGTTCAGACTATTACTAACAAGAGAGGAGGCATCAATTCAACAGTTTTTGAAGTGTGCCATTTTAGCCTTACTACTAAAGAGGGTAACAAACACACCTTTTGAATTACTACAGTCAGAAAGTGCCTTCCAAGTGCCATCCGCTGCCTTAGCAAGACAAGCTGTTTATATGGCACCAATGTGCTGACGTTCCTGAAAAGACTTGGAGCAGCACAGCCGCTGCCACTCAGAGAAGAGGAACATTTTTGAAAGGTTTCTTTTCGATTTGCATAATTTGAGGTAGATGCTAAGAGAGGAGCTATGTGCCTGGTGTCCAGTCAGTATGCTAGAGTGTGTAACTTTTTTAATTCCCCAGCACAGACTAACTTAGCAACTGTGAGCAAGACATTCATGTCCGCTTAGAATTTTAAGTATTGTGGAGATAGTTTTAATTTATGTTTTTCCATAATCCTGAGGAACGTTGCTCCAAAGGTAACTAACTCTTATCTCTCTGAGGAGCAAAGTCTCACCCCCAGAATGGCTTTATGTATCTTAAAGCCCGTATAGCCAAGAACCTTTTATTGAATATTTACCATACCAGACACACTCAGCAGACTGTGTCCTCACCTACTCAACATACAAATCCTAGGATATAGTCATAACAATTATGTTCCTTTTTGCAGATCAGAAAAGTAAGGCTTAGTAAGGTCAGGTGACATGCTCAAGTTGCAGTGTTAATTTTTGGTGGAATCTGGATTTGAACTCATCCAACTTGACTTCATACTATCTTAACCAGTATATTATCTTGACAAGATGAGGAGTAGCATGGCTGGAATTTGACCACCCAAGAGACTGTAACTAGTTGACATATGAAGGTGGTCAACATAAGGAACCAGGCTTATTGTACTGATGCATATGTGTGGTGCATGTCCCGTCTATAAAAATTAGGTCAACTTGAGGAGGTGGTCACTGTAGGGAGGTGGTAATGATGGAAGTTCTCCTGTCCTTCCTACAGCCTGCTTTTATAAAGCATAGCTGTGTGTCAAAAAGACACTCCAGAAAAAGGGCCGATCTCAGCTGCTACACGGTGGTGGTAAACTGGTTTGGAAGGCCAGATACAAACCATCCTATGTGTTGGAGTTGCCAAAATCATGTGGAAGAAAACCTCGGGGACCCACTATATTTTCAAGTGTTCTAGAAGCTGATGAATGGTATGTGCAGTCAGTGACATCTTCGTTACTTTGAAAAGGTTTTAATGTTGAATAACATATAACCTGTTTGGCCTTTCTTAGTGCTAGCTGATCAATGCTAGTTACCTTCTTGATAAAGTTAGTATCTTTTTGAGCATAAATCTAGGGAATTCTCAGAAGCTGCTTTACACTTTGATAAAGTATACTTCCCAGGTTCAGATGGGGCTGATTCAGGAACAGAACTGATTTCTGTGGTAAATCAGACAACACCAATTTAGCCACATATGCAGATAAGGAAAGGTCTCTTATCTAAGTCCCATCTTTAGATTTTCAGAAATTTTGCCATGTGTTGGTGCCTCCTCATTAAGAATGCTATTCACGAAATCAAGTGAGTTTTTGTTGACACTGCGATTTTTTTTCTTCCCTGGATGTTCAGTGGGAGACAGAGTGTAATAAATATAATGGGATGCAAACCGTAAATGTGTGGGGGATTTGTGTTGGCATAATGGAGGCTCAGGCAAACAAACAGATGCATGCGAAAGTCAAGTGTGGGCACTTGGGAATTCCCCTCTCTTGCTCGAGGGCGACTGACCACATGTGCCTCGCTGGAGCACAGATCCCTCCCATACTGCTGCAGTGGCAACCATGGCATGTGTGTGGGGCTGCTGCGAGCCCAGGAGTACACGCTTCCCCGTCTGCTCTAATGCCCACACTTCCAAGTTCACCAGCTGATGACTGGATGGACGTCGTTATAGTGTTTGCCCCCTTTCATTCCAGCAAAGTCACAAAGAAGACAGGTGTAACGAGGATGATGTCTCTGGCACAGGTGACTGTAGAGAGGTAGGAAAGGGGAAACACCATCACTAACACCCACGAGTAGTAGCTGAGTTAATACAAAGAACAAACTCCATTATTTAGTCCTCCAGCAGCAGGTGCCATAGGCATCAGGGACTGCATGACTTTTGTCCCAAGAGAGGAAACAGTTTCCAGAAAGGGGATTGGAGGGCTTGTGCAGCATCATATGGCTCATAAGTTTGAGAGTTTCTCATACCCAGGGTTTGATTTGGTTGATACAAGACCCTTTATAATTGGCCCATTTATTCCTTCCTTTGTTCATGCAGTCAACATTTCTCAGGCAGCTAGTATGTTCCAGGCGCTGGAGATCCATCAGAGAGACAGAGTTCCTGCCTTCAGGGGCTCAGTAGCTTAGTGGAGGAGATGAGCAGGTAAACCATAGTTATCCCAAATGCAGATCAAAAACTTATGGTCCTTTAGACTGGTTTTATTGAGATAATATGTTGTTTTTAAATTTTTGAATTATTTTGAAAATAGATTTGACGAAAACCTCAGTTGTCTAAGTTCTTATGGCAAATGGGAAGATCTAGCAACATTGTTCTCAGATTCATTGTATCACTCATGGCTGGATGGAAACACCATGGTGCCCCTTTTTAAAGGCCACTTGCCACTTTAACAGTCTCTGCCATTCTTCCAGTTCCTGCCTAGCACCAGTGGTTGAATTTGTATTCCCCTGGGTTGCAGGGATGATAAAGGAAAATAGTGTGGTCTGGGAGGGACTCTGATTGCAAGCAGAGTGAGGTGGCAATGACAGGCAGTCATGGAGGGCTTCTTGGAGGAGATGGTATTTGGGTTGATTTACTTTATAGACTAAAGAAAAAAGGACAAGTGCACCAGGTAGAGGCATCTGTGTATGAGATGACCAAGAAACTTTCCATCATGGTACATGCAACAAGGCCCATCTAACTGCCCTTACTTTAGCAAGGAAAAGTCCACTGTCATGGGCGGTACCTGTGGCTCAAAGGAGTCGGGCGCCGGCACCATATACCACAGGTGGTGAGTTCAAACCTGGCCCTGGCCAAAAAAAAAAAAAGTCTACATCCACTGTCATGGGTAGAATCAGATCCTGACATTCTGCATGTACAAAGGCCCTGGGCCAATTCTAGTTGCTCGTGAATGTCCTGTTATCCTAAGGGAGAGAATGAGATTCAAAACACAAGTTTATATAAAACTTTTCTCAAGTCTGGAGAAATCTGAGTTTCCAAGTCAGAATTTTTGGTGGCATTGTGTGACCACCTTGATCTTTTCTGCAAACAGATCCTTTATTGGACCACAAGTATTATGGGCACTGTTTTTTCTTTTAAGACTAGTGACTGTACCATTTTTCTCTTTCTAGAACCTGTATCTAAGACTGCATTTTAAAATTTTTTTTTAATCATTAGGAATAATTTTTACAGTTCAGCTCTTCAAAGCCTGACAATGTGTCAAACCAGTGGGGACAGCTCAGGCACATTTCATGATGCCAAAATATGGCTTGTCACAGAGGGTCTGAGTTCATGATGACACTCTGGTGTTAAACGGTCTTGCTCTGAGCTGCTAAAAGTGGGTAGGGAGCCTTTTGAAGTCCCCAGCTGATCCTGAGGGCGGCCACATTTTTCTTTTTCTTTCTCTGTGAACTATGTGCAGGAGATCTGGGTCACATGGCAGCTCACGTTGCAGATCCCAGGCAACTTTCTGCTCAATAACTGTTTCCCAAATGGTTACTCGGGGCCTTTCACAATTCATGAGAGCTGTCAGTTGTTATAGTAACCGGCCCCCTGCTGTCGAGTTGGCCCTGAGATGCCAGTGGAAGCTCTTGGAACAAGCTAACACATAGTCATTAGACAAAAGCGGGGAGAGCTTCACTGCTAAAGATTGCCATTTAAACATGCTCCATGAGACTTAAAAGGCTCCACTGATTCTGTTAGGGAAGTGGTGGGTGGGTCAATTTTTAAACCAAGCTCACTTTTCAGGAAAGGGAAACTCCTTCTATGCCCAGTCTATTCTAGGTAGCAACCACCTTTCTTTGGATTTCTCAGAATTAACAGTACTCTCTCCCAGGGTCGATTACGGAGCCCCCTCTATTCTGCTGGTTTGCTGGGGTAGCCCTGTATTATTTGAGGTATTAGTTATTGATTGCATGGCATTTGCTTCTCAGCTAAGTGTTGTCAGTTTGCGGGTGGTAGTTTTAAGCGCTTGTGATTGTGTGTGAGGAAAAACTGCGGAGATTGCCGGCTCTGCTCCAAAATACTGAATCTGGCAGTATTCAGAATAGGGCTAAGGGGTGAGAAAAAGTCTAAATATTTTAGGAAGCTGCAAATTTCAAGTTTTTATGAGAATTTGTAAAAACATTCCAACACACTCGTGATTTCTTCAGATTAATGTTCAGAGCCACACTGAGCGTACTCGTGATGCTTGGAGGACAGTCATCCGTTATTTCAGAATGTACTCGATAGAGGGAGACAAGAAGTTCTGAATTACAGCAATCCTTCTCTCCTTCTGAATCATATTTCTAAGTTTTGGCTTCTCTAAATCATGGTTCCTGTGCCAAGTACTTTTTACCCAATATTGAGTCTAATAATTATCAAAATAAATGAAAGTTGTATTGAGGATGAAGAAAAACCTGACCCACGAATTAGAGGATGTTTGTTCCTAGAAGCAGAAAGCCATCAGGTGAATCACAAATTAATAAAATGTTAACTTCTTTGGAATTACATATCTGACATTAGAATTTTATGTGGGATTCACAGAGCTTCTAAAAAAGAGAACATCCTTGTATCTGAGTGTCATTGCTATTTTATCAAGAGAGTTTAAAAAGAACAGAGATCATTTCAGTGTGAAATCTTATAGCTCAAGTGGTTTGGGGGATTAAATATAATTAAACATTTTTAAGTGTTGTTGTGTGACGAAATTATCTTTCAAATTCCATAGGCAAGTCTCAGATGCTACAGCTATTTAAGTTATAAGGGAAACTGAACATAGAATTTGCTGTCTAGTAATAATTTGCCAATTGCTGTTCCCGTCTCCCCAAGGTGCCTCTCTTGTGTATTCTATAAATGTGTATGTGAATTGTATTGCAAACCAGAAAAGTGTTTGTCCAGAGATGAGAGGAATGCCTGGGAAAAAGACAAAACCCTGGATTTGCCTAATGGCACCAAATTCAGAGAAATTTGTGGCAGAAGGGAGGTCCAAATGGTCCTCAGTATATTTCTGCCAAGTTCTGTTTATTTCAATGGTATTTTAAGCCATCCTTTTTGCCAGGGCAGCATGTCAAAGGCAGAAGAGTGGGTATATCAATGCGAAAGGTCATGATTGTGTTTGTGATATCCTCACCTTCTGTTAACACCAGGGATGATACAGGCTTCTAATATGTAAAGATGGCTTTTAAGAGCAAAGTTCTCATTTGGTATTTCTTACACCTCTTTGTAAAAGCCCATAAAATCAGCCACCTTTGTACATAAGCATCCTCTTTTGAAAATGTCCCAAATGAGGCCTGCTGACAGGGTCTGTCTGTGTTAAAGGGGAGGGAGGGTGTTTGTGTGGAACTCTTGGTGACCAATTGAAAGTACTGTCTTCTACACTTGTTCTCTTTTGTTTTTTGTCCATTTAGAGGGTGTATCAAAATAAAGTCCAAGGGCTTTCCCAGACGTTTCCGTGAAGTGCCTTCTTCTGGGGAGAGAGGAGAGAAGGGGAGCAGGTGAGGGGCGGTCAAGTTTAAGGGGGGTCTTGATGGCCGGGACTGGCTTGCCGAATTTTTGTTTTGTTGCCATGGGGATTAAAGTCTTCTAGATAGTGCAATGCTGACACTCACCTGTTCTACCCCAACTCCCTAATGTAAGACTTGCAATTATCACTTCAGCTTGTGGGTAGCTGGTACCAATTAAAGTTTTCCCTCCGTGCTTGCTTTGCTTTATTTTGTGATTTGGGGGGTATGTTTTTTGTTTGGGGATTTGAATGTCCTGGGAATGCTCCATGTCTGTGTGTCTGTATGTATATTGCATCCATTTTCTTTTCAAAATTTCAAAATTTTGCATGTTTTAGAGCTTTAAAAATAGCACATAGTGCATGCATTTTGCCTTATACGTGGAAAATATCTTTTAGAAACCTAAATGTGTGGATAAGTTAGGGATGAAGAATAGGAAGGGGAGAAAGACGTGAGCAATTGTGGAAATACCATGTGTTTTTTTCTAAGAAAGGTAAATTTTTTTTAAAAAGTAAAAATACGTGAGTTTTAGATAGTTTGAATAGTTGGAAAAGTTATTGTCCTAGAAAGATTTATACTAAACTTTTAGAATCATGACTGTACAATCTTAATCACCACACTTGGGCCTCTTGATAATATTTCCTTAGGCTTATCTTAGCCAAAATCTTTTTAATATTAATATGATTATCTTTTAATATTAGCTTGCTAATTAGGCTATTTCATTAATCCATATTGTATCAGAAGCAGTCCCCTATTACACTTTTGAACCAATTACAGCAATTACCTTAAAATTTTCACATGGAATGATTAGTCTCTATTGGTTGTGGATAGATCAGATTATTGAGATGAAATTTTAGATATCCATACATTATAATCAGATATATCTATGATATCTAAGAAGGTATAGTTTGGGGATTGTGACGGATTAATGAGAAAGTCTATGATTTACCTTCTTTTAAGCTGTATGGTGCAATTTTTGTCCTAATAGGGAAGGTAGTAACTCCTGTAATTATTCTGTGATCTCTTTGTTTATTGAAGTGTTTGATTTCTAATACATTTTCAAAACGCCAAAGGCAGAAACTGAAATAGAAACCCCTCTGTATAATTTCAGATTCAAATATCTAATCTTAAGAGAAAGAGACTTTGGATGTTACCTTAGTGCCTAACTTTCATACCTGGTCCATTTTAAATATAATATGTTTTTGACTGTAGCAATTTAAATAGCTGGCATCCCTTGTGAACAGCACAAAGATAAACGCACATCCGGTTTCTAAGTTTCTCCCCAGAAAAGATGCCATAGCCTGCTAGACCATCTCGTTTATATACTTGGCCCCAGTGTGGGAGTGGCTTATTACAGACATATTTTAGGTCAAAAGAGAGATGCTCCAGAGCCTCTGATATCTTACCTACTTCTCAGTGAGGGAACCTTGGAGGAAGCACAGTAGAAGTTTCATGTACATCTAAGGAGTTGGGAACTATCTTGGGAAACAACAAGGTTTTAAAGATGCTACCTGATTGTGAATCATACAATTTACTTTACTTTTTCCCAATAGTGTAGCAGCTAAAAAGACAGACTTTTGTTCTGGATTTTTTTTTTCTTTTTTGTTCCTGACCCCCCAGCAATTTTGAAGGAACTAGAAAAAGACAGACTTTGGCTCAAGGGGATGTGGGTGCTAATTCCAAACTCTCCCCCTTCCTGGCTCTGCAATCATGAAACACTTTGAGACTCAATTTTTCATCTAGCAGATGGGTCTAATGATAGGTTTCATGAGGTTGTTAAGATTCAATGAAGTGGTATATATAAAGTGCTTAGAGTGTGAAAGGCATTGCCCCATTGAGAAGATGAGGAAACCGAGACACTGAAAAGGCTAAGTTATGTGGCTAGGCCACCCCACTCAAGTGGCTGCTGTGGCACTTCCACAGCAGTGGTCTGCATCCTGACTCGGGTCTTGTCCTCTGTGCTCAGCTGCTGTGCTAACTACTCCATGAGGAAGAGATGGGATAGACACAGATCCTGTCCTCAAAGGGTGCAAAGTCTCTGCTCTTTCTCATGCTGGCCTCCCTGCCACACTCTGCTCCTCCAGAACCTCTGGATCCTCGTTCCCTGCCAGCCCACTGCCCCCTGCCCCCCGTACCCCCTGCTCTTACCCCAGGCTCATTCTGCTGCTGCTCTATGAAAAGCCTTCCGAGGACAGGGGCCCCCGCTTCTGCCAGGCTCCTGCGGGCTACAGTGGGTCATGGGAAGCACTTTCAGACTGTCTCCCACATTTGCCTCTTTCTATCCATGCTCATTTCCTCTCTTGGCCTGCATCTCCATCCAAAATATGGTAATCAGGAGAAAAGTCCCCACTGATGCCTAAATTGTCACCTTCCAAACAACTACAGTAGCCATTACAGAGTTCGCACGTGTTAACACAGCACTGCCCTCTGCCCCTGTTGTCCCCCTGCCCCACAGCAGGAAGGACGGGATTGGACCAAGCGAGGCCAGCAGAGAGAATTGTTAAAATCAGGGCAATAGAGAGGTGATAGTTCATTATCTCACACAGAAAGGAGAGGATAAAATAATAAAAATCAGCCTCAAGCAATTAATGTTTCAATAAAGCGGAATTAAATTTTGCCTGGGTAGTGACTTGATGTGATTCAAAATCCAAAAGTTTAAAATTATAAGCGCCCCTAAATCTCCGTCCCATCACCCACCCACCCACCCTGCTCCCTGCCTGCTCACTAATAGGTAGGCATGTTGCTAGTTTGTTTGTTCTTCTAGAGATTGTTATGTGCACATAAGCAAATATGTGTCCCTTTATTCCCTGTACACAGTGGAGTACTGCACATGCGTCTTGCTATTTTCACTCAACAGTTTTTCTCTGTGCCTGTATAGCGGCCTCATTCTTTTTCACAGAAGCATGGTATTCCTTCCTACGGGTGTGTCATGGTTTACTAAACCAGTCCCTTGTGGCTGTGACTTTGGATGTTCCCTGTCTTTTGTTACTGCAAACAAGACTGTGGTAAAGAACTTTGTTTACATGTCATTTTGCAAAAGGATAAGTTTATTTGTAGGATAAATTCAAGAGATAGGCTGTATCACAGGGTATGTGCATTTGTAATTTTGATGGATGTTGCCAAACTGCCCTTCCCCATGAGCTGCCAAGGTGGGTTTCATCACCAGTGTATGAACATGGCTATTACCCTACATCCTCCCCAGCCAGGGTATTGTCAGGCTATGGCCTTTTTGCTAACTGCGTAGGTGGAAAACAAATAGCACCTCAATGTAGTTTTCGTTTTGTTTTGTGTCTTTTTTTTTTTTAAGAGATAGAGTCTCAGTTTGGCACCCTATTTCACAGCAACCCCAAACTCCTGGGCTCAAGTGTTTCTCTTGCCTCAGTCTTCCAAGTAGCTGGCACCCACCACAGCACTCAACTATTTTTAGAGATGGGATCTTGTTCTTGTTCAGGTTGGTCTTGAACACCTGAGTGCTAGCAATCCACCTGCCTCAGGCTCAACATAGTTTTAATATGTTGTTTCTTATTATAAGTGAGGTTGAACATCATTATTATACTAGGATGAACCATGTGGTTTGTTGGGTTTTTTTTTTTTTTTCTGTAAATTGTTTATGTCTTTTGCCGATTTTTTTCTTGGAGCTGTTATTGGTCTCTTTCTAACTGAGGGAGAAAGCCCTTGTTAGTGATACAGGTTGCAAATATTTTTTCCCAGTTTGTAGTTTGCCTTTTAACTATGATTATGGTGTTTCTTTGACTGTCATTTAATCAAATTTCTATTTGCTGTTTTGTTTTCTAGATTTTGGGTTACCTTTTAAAAACTTTATCCATTCAGGGGTTGTTTTTTTTTTTTTCTTTTTCTTTAAATACATGTATTTTATTATTCTTCATTACATTATTCCCCCCCCCCAGTGGTAAGACAGAATTGATTTACAGAAAAGAATACAGAAAACACTAAAGCTCCTGGTAGAGGGAGAGAATTCAAGTGAGGAGAGAAAAGCTCTCTCCATTCCTCTCCCGGTCTTTCCCCATCTCCTCCTTTAGGCCTTTAGCCTCAGGGTATATATAGGTGTATGGGTTCCTTGGCCAGGAAACGAATGAATACAGTCCCTTCCGCCAGGGACAAGGTGAATGAGTGTGTCAATGAATGGATACAGTCCATTCATGGAATTGAGGCCTAGGAAATTCATAAGAAATTGACCTAGGCATAGGAAATGGGGGTTCCACATTTAGTCCTAAGTGTAAAGTGAAGGAGACACCAAGGCACAGGTGTCTCCTC
>CAUYRH010128191.1:0-13463 GCA_963574655.1 Perodicticus potto | reverse complement strand
GTAATCCCCACTTCCTACAGCTCTCTCCCGTGGATGGGACAAGAGGTCCACAGTTCACTGTTCGTCTGTAGAAAGCCCGCAGGAGTGGACGAAGAGAAAAAAAGAAATGAAACAGAAAGCCAAAAAGACCACAGCTTTCTTGGGGGAGGGGATGTATATTTTTCCTCTTAGATGAATTTTGTACCTGAAGCTTGCTTTCTTGGAGTCGCAGCTTGCCTCAGCAGAGGTGATCTGCAGCTGTCACTTCTCTCTTGGCTGGGCTCCCAGTCTTCGGCTCAATTGGGCATTTTCTGGACGTTATCCTTCTCCTTGGTCAGGAGCCTCTCTTGGGAGCTGCTTCTAGTCGGCCATCTTGCCCCATCCCCCAGTTTCCTAATTTCTAAAAGTAACACAGGATAATAAACTTGAGTCCTTCAGAAGCCCTTTTCTGCAATGGAGAATGAAGTTCACAATAGTACTATCCCAACAGAATGGACCCTTGTGACAATTACATGAGAAAATATCTATGAAGTGCTAAGTTCAGGGCATGCTGCATAAAAAAAATCTAAGGATAGCTCTTATGATTTAAAAAATATCTATTATTGAGAGATTACATGAAGCTCTTAGTTTATGACATAAGTATAAAATTTCTAATCATTTTTCCAAAAGTGTCCTGAAGGCAAGTACTGCAGTGGCCATGATTTTATATCAGAACAACATTTTTCCCTTGTTGTAGAAGGGAATAGAAATTTTCTGGAGATACCAGGAACTATGTCAGTGCTTTGAAAATCCTAAGGAATTAATCAAGACAGGTACTTTGTGACTATTAGGCTTTAGAGGAAACTTTCACTCAAAGGAAGGATAAGTTGCTAGAAGGTTAGAACTCTGGAAAGCAAGTGAGTTCCTGAAGAAATAAGAAAATTTGAGTTCACCTGTCTTATAACCTAGTGTCTTGGAAATAAAGAATCAGTGAGAAAAATTTTGTTTTTGTCCAAACTAGTGTCTCACAGGGAAATCAGATGCTTAGATACTAGGAGTAATAAGATGGTACTGTATCTGATGAACATATATAGGGAGCTATAAATGTATCCTCTGCTCTTGTCCCTACGGAGTTCAGTATAGGCATGGATGGAGATGTTATTCTTTTTTTATTGAGTCCTATATCTGGCTAGGGGACCCTCATCTCTCCTCAACCTCATCTTCTAAACATTCACAACGAAACTTACAGCTCTCTCCTTCTCCTCAAATTCCTCTGCCTTTTAAAAATTCTAATGTTTCATTAAAATCATAACTGTACACATTTATGGGGTACAATGTGATGGCTTGATATACAATGTAGAATACTTAAATCAAACTGATTAAAATAGCCATCACCACACTTACTTTTTGTGGTAAGATATTCATAATTTACTTTTAGTTATTTTGAAATATACCCTTGCATTGTGCACATTAGGTGAGATCCCACCAAATGCCCTCCTTCCTTCACTAATCACTCTCCCACCTCCCCTCCTCTCTCTGTCCTCTTGCCTCCCCCTTGCTAGACTATATTAATGTTTTATCATTTATATGAGTGTTATATATTGGTTTCATTACAGTATTGAGTACATTGGATACTTTTTTCCATTCTTGAAACACTTTACTAAGAAGAATGTGTTCCAACTTCATCCAGGTAAGCATGGAAAAGATGCAAAGTCTCCATCTTCTCTTATTTCTGAATAGTATTCCATGGTGTACATATACCACAATTTGTTAATTCATTCCATGGATGGATGGGCATTTGGGTTGATTCTGTCTTTTTAATTTTCATTTCAAATGCCACCTCTTCCTAGGAGTCCACAGACTTAATCAATATTTGTAAAAGGTTTATCACACTTCCTTCCTGTTAATAAATGCATGGTTATTAAGATTTGTTTTCTTTTACTTCTCAAATGATTCCATTCCTTCCTCATCTCTTGGTCCCCAATCTCATGACTTTGTTTTGGTTCTTTGTCATCTCTCCAAGCTGTTGAAGACTGATTCTACTTTTTCCACCACTGTTTATTGCAGAGACTGTTCATTCTTCATTGTGTATTCTTTGCACCATCATCAGATATCAATTGTATTTCTGGTTCCTCTGGTTGATATGTTTGGCTTCTCCTTCCCCAATTAATATAAGGGTACATACAATTAGGTTTCATTGTTTACATTTGTAAAGCCTAAGTTGTAGCTGTGTTCTTCACACAAGAAGTGTGCCATATACCCACTATTTTGATTCCATGCCATGATGTTTTGATTACTATAGCTCTGTAACAGATTTTGGCATCAGATAGTGGTATTCCTTCATTGGCATTCAATACATAGGAATTGTATTGAATGTGTTGCTTTCTTTGGGTGGTATGTACATTTAATTTTTTCCAATCCATGATCATTGGATATTTTTCCATTTAGTTTTCTTTTCAGCAAAGGTTTATAATTTTCAGTGTAGCAATCTTTCACTTTCTTGATTAAATTTGCTCCTATATTTTTTTATTTTTTGTTGCTATTTTATTTTTTATTCTTTTGGGGGGTGGGAAATGTTGGGTTCTCCTACTCAGCCCTTTCACATAATGCCACAATTTTAAATATATTTTATATTCATTTTTGTTTAGTTCTAAATATTTTCTAATTTTTGTTGATAACTTTCTCCTTGAACTATGGATAATTTAGAAATCTGTTGTTTAATTTTCAAATGTTTATATGTTTTCCTCCTTTTTGGACTGGAGAAATAAGTTTTAATGATCTTCTGAATGAAATGGTGACCAGAGTTGATCATAACGTATTGCATATTTGAAAATTGCTAAACATTTGGCCAGGTTAGGTGGCTCTGGAAGGATTGCTTGAGGCCAGGAGTTTCAAGACCAGCCTGAGCAAGAGTGAAACCCCAGCCTCTGGTAACCACCTTTCTACTCTTTGTGTCTATGAGATTAACTTTTTTAGATACTACATATAAGTTAGAATATATAAGATTGTATTTCTTTGTTTTTCTTTTTCCCATTAGCATAATGTCCTCCAGTTCCATCTATGTTGTTATGAATGACAGCATTTCCTTCTTTCTTAAGGATGAATATTTTTTTCATTGTACACATATGCCATGTTTTCTTTATCTATTAATTCATTATTGTACACTTAGGTTGCTTCCATATTTAGGGTATTGTAAATAATGCTGCAATGAACATGGAAGTGCATCTGCAAGAAGATATCTATCTTTTTTGACGTACCAATTTTAGTTTCTTTAGCTATGTTCCTAGAAGTGGGATTGTGGGATCATATGGTAGCTCTAGTAATATTTTAGTTTTTTGAGGAACCTCAATACTATTTTCCAAAGTGTCTATACTATTTTACATTCCCACCAACAATGTGCAAGGGATCCTTTTGTTCTACCTATTTGCCAACACTTATTACCATTGATAATAGGCATCACCATTAAGGTGAAGTATCATTATAGTTTGAGTTTGTATATCCCAGATGATTATAGACGTTGAGCATTTTTTCATATGTCTGCTGGCCATTAATTCTCTTCTTTTGAAAAATATATGATCAGATCCTTTGCGTATGTTTTCATTGGGTTATTTGTTTTGCTTCTATTGAGTTGTTTGGGTTCCTTATGTATTTTGGCTATTAACCCCTTATCAGACATAGGGTTTGGAAACATTTTCTCCTGGTCTATGTGTTGTGTCTTTACTCTTTTAAATAATTCCTTGTTGTGCAAAATCTTTTTAGTTTGATGCAATACCATTTGTCTATTTTTGCTTTTGTTGCCTGTTCTTTTTTGGTTCTGTTTAAGAAATCACTGGTGAGACTAATGTCATGAAGATTTCCCCTCATTTTCTTTTAGTAGTTTTCTAGTTTCAGCTCTTACATTTTAGCCTTTTATTGACTTTGAGTTGATTTTTGTATATGGTATGAGGTAATGGTCTAATTTCATTCTTCTGCCTGTGGCTATTCAGTTTCCCAATACCACTTATTGAAGACACTGTCTTTTTTCCATTGCTTCTTCTTAGCGCCAGTGCGGAAAATTATTGATGGTAAATATTCGGGTTTATTTATAGGCTGCCTATCTTCCTTTATCAGTTTATGTGCCTTTTTTATGTGTAATGCCAGCTCCATGATGTTGTAAATGAAATTGTTTTCTTATTTTCAGATAGTTGGTTGTTAGTGTTACAAACAACCAACTTCTGATTTTTTTTTTACAATCAAATACTTCTGATTTTTATATGTTGATTTCATCAGTTCTAACAGTTTTTTTATGAAGTCTTTAAGGCTTTCTTTATATAAGACCATGTCCATTTCCATTCTATGATGTAATACTATTAGGAAGCTCTGCACTTGCAGGATTGGGAATCAAAAGGGTTAAACAACCTGCTAAAAGTTATGAACTGAGTAAAGGATGAGATTTTGTTAAAAATCCGTGAAAATGTTTCCCTTTGTCTACATTAGTGGTTCTCAACTGGGGAGATTGTGTCTCCAGAGGTGCTTGGAAATGTCTAGTCAGCCTTTTGGCTATCACAACTGCTCTGGTAGCTATTGAACTGAAGCCAGTTATGCTGGTCAACATCCTAAAATGTGCAGAGCATCCCACACCACACAAGTTATCCAAAAACCTGTTGCACTGCAGAGGTTGAGAGACTATTCTAGACTAGAATATATTCACCTCCACTGTGTATCTGATCCACTTGGGTATCTTGTCCAAAACCCAAAATGGGTCCATTCCCCCTGCATTTGTAACTACTTTCCTATTGATGTTAGTGCTGCCTGACCTGCTTTGTGGACCAAACTTTGATAGTAAAGGCTGTGGTCCAGTGTTAGAGTCAGGGGTAAGTATTTTGAGGCTTTCTCCACCAAGGATCCTATCATGCACCTCATGTCTAACTTTATTTATTTATTGAAAGAGAGTATCACTTTGTTACTCTGGGTAGAGTGCTGTGTTTCATAGCTCATAGCAAACTCAAAATATTGGACTCATGCAATCCTCTTGCCTCAACCTCCCAAGTAGCTGGGAAGAGGTGCCTGCCACAATGTCCAGCTATTATTTATTTATTTTATTTTTTTCCAGCTATTTATTTAGAGACAGGGTCTTGCTCTTGCTCAGCCTGGTCTCAACCTCATGAGCTCAAGCAATCCACCCACCTTGGCCTCCCAGAGTGCTAGGATTACAGGCATGAGCCACTACATCCAGCTCATGTCTGACTTTAGGTGGTCAAATTTTGGATAAGGTAACTCACCTTTTACATAAACAAGCATACTTTGCCCTTTGAGTGTTTACCTCATGACAGCAAGTCAAAGTTTTAGAAATTCTGCTTACCTTATGGAGTTTATGTGAGGATTGAGTAATAATTTAAAGCTCACTGGAAGTTACCTGGCATGGATCAGATGTTCAGTGGCTAGCAGGTATTGTGACTATGTCCATGTTCATCATTTAGTAAACTCATTGTGATACCAGAAAGGTGTATGTGTGTGTGTATGACAGGAAATGAGTTTAATTATCTTGCTTTTGAGAGACAGCAAGTTGTGATCTTGAAGTGAAGACCTTCTCCCAGGTCCTTGCAAGGGAAGAGAGTGCTTGAGAGTCTATCATTATATAGTTTGTTGAATATAAGGATATTGTCTCTGTCACCTGAGGGGGACATGGTGTTTTAGAATTTTCCAACTCTTTTAAGCTCTTCTACTATCTTCTATTCATTAGAATATCCATAAATCTGATGTTTCATGGTGCACAAAATATTTCCTCCAAATCTTCTGGGACCTCCTCCAATACTTCATGGAATCCTCATGTTCCTTTTTGCAAGTTTATAGCATGTATTTAATACATGTTATAAAATACTTGAATGTATCTTTCTCCTATAGCTACATAATTTTACTTTTTATTTACTTATTAATGCCTCCTTTGTCTTTAGAAATTTTGTACTTCTCCCTCCTTAGATCTGGATCTTGATGAGACCTAAATCAGAAAGGGTGTATTTCCCTAGAATGATGAACATTGAGCCTGAACATGTGACATACTTTGCCTGACAGAATGTGAACAGTCATATGATGTTCATTGCCTGCAAAGAGGCATTGTGAGATCACACTATTTCTCTTGATCTTCCTCTCTCTAAAATTGCTTTTAGTGTCAAAAACTCAATAAGTAACCAGATTTAGATAGTCTTCTAGACTGAATATTTTGGTCTCCTTGAAATTATTTGTCTTAACCTCCAGTATGCAAACTTCCTCACCATAAGCTTTGATGTAATAAAAAAATCATGACATTGAAACATTTAGTATTGGGATGATTTTTTACCATCCCATAAGCTGCTTACTGATAGAGTAATAAAAGGAAACAGAAATAAAGACATTTTGCCCTTTATCTTTTGGTGTATTTTTCTGATATTTGAAAACATAATTACCCGGATACTTATATTTACTTCAGATGACTGAATTGCAATGAAACTACCTTTTAGATTTCTTAAAGGTGTTGAGGAGAATTTGAAAGAACATATCTGTTTTTGTATGAACAAATTGTGACTCTGAGATATTTCTTTCTTCCCAGAGGCAATAATGGGCTGAAATTAAAGCTATTGCATAAGTCATAATTTGATCATGAAAATTCAAGAGAATTTAGAGACTAAAATAGAAAAAGCAATTGATGTTAGTGTGAATACACATACTTTTCACTTACTTGCATTTAAATGCTTATGACAAAAAATTTTAAAGGGGGTTATATTTGTTGTAACAATGGAAGAAGCCGTGTTTGTGGGTAGCAGTGGAAAATATTAAGTGGAAACAGGAAGATGATACAATGAAACAATGTAGACTATGACACCAAAACATTCACTCAGAGGAACAAACCTTATTATACGTGGATACCAAGTTTCCATATTTAAATGAATAATATACATAAGCAAAACAAATCTTCCCTAATAATTCCATGTACTTTTGAATTGAGTGTAACTTTTACTCATCGTTTTTAAACATCATTTCTGTAACTAGGGCCTTATGAAGTCAATTGATTTATGTTAAGTGTTTCTTTCTGGGTAGACTACACTTGGAATATATATTTGATAAGTAAATTTTGTCTTCTTACACTATGCTAGGGAATATAGTAGGCACTGTGGATACAGATCTGAATCAAGGACAGGGTGCTAATAAGGGGAATAAAATGCCATGACTATATAAAACACAGGAAGAGCAGTTAAGGTAGTGATAGAGAAAGGAGTGACAGACTCAAAAGTGAAAACCTAATCACTATATAAAGACATTGATACTCTACATTTAATAAGTTTCACCAGTACCCTACTAAGATGCACCGTAGGTGTGATCCCACTAATTTCCCTCCCTCCACCCATCCTCCCCCGTCCTGTCCCCTCCCTTTCCCACATTCTGCCCTATGATTGCACCAATGTACAAAATTATTATTTAATAAAATTATTAAAAAAAAGTGAAAACCTGTGGTATTAGATATTCACGTACAATGTAAATATATAAATGATTTTATAGTTGCTGAATGTGGTTAATTCTGTAGGGTTAATACAATGTAAGATAAATAGCAATCTCCAAAACGTTTTTGACTATAGTGTGAAAATAACTATGGGAAAATCAGTTGGATATCATAAAGGAAAAATTTTTATAAAGGAACAGATTAAATTCTCTAAAGCAGTTAAGATCAAAAAAATTGAAAAATCAGGAAATAAATAGAAGGAGAAAATTCTACCTCCACAATCTGATTAATGAATCACAATTTTTGGGACTGGGGCTTACAGCATTGAAATCACAGGCACTTCTTGACAAAATGATTCTTTTTATAGCTTCCCCCTTAATAATTGGTTCAGGGCTCTCTTTATGTCTTTATTTCTCAGACTGTAGATGAAGGGGTTCAGCATAGGAGTGACCACTGTGTACATCACCGAGGCTGTTGCACTGGAGTATGAGTTGTGGGTGGCAGCAGAACTGAGGTACACCCCTAGGCTTGTACAATAAAACAAAGAGACAACAGAGAGGTGAGATGCACATGTGGAGAATGCTTTGTATTTCCCTTGAGCCGAGGAGACTGCACGTATGGAGGAAACTATCTTAGAGTAAGAGTAAAGGATCCCAACCAGGGAACCACCACCCAGGAATATAGCTGAAAAATACATCACCATGTCAATAAAAAAGCTGTCAGAACAGGCCAGGTGGACCACCTGATTAATTTCACAGAAAAAATGGGGGATTTCCAAGTCTGTACAGAAGGACATCCATAGCACCACTAAGCTTTCTAACAGGGAATTCAGGGCACTCATGATCCAGGATGCCAGAACCAGCAGTGCACAGAGCCTGGGGTTCATGATGACCATGTAGTTAAGGGGCTGACAGATGGCCACAAATCGGTCATAGGCCATGACCGTCAGGAGTAAGCTGTCCAACACTGCAAAGAGTACAAAAAAGTACATCTGGATGATGCAGCCTGCATAGGTTATGGTTTTTCTCCGTGTCTGGATATTCACCAGCATCTTTGGGACAGTGGTAGAAACCAAACAAATATCAGAAAAGGACAAGTTGGAGAGGAAGAAGTACATGGGGTTGTGGAGGTGGCAATCTGAGACTGTGGCCAGGATGATCAGCAGGTTCCCAAACATGGTGATCAGGTGCATGGACAGGAACAGCCCAAAAAGGACGGGCTGCAATTCTGGTTTCTCTGAAAATCCCAGAAGAAGAAATTCTGAAATCTGTGTATCATTCCCTCCTTCCATCTGGTCGATGTGAATACCAAAAATGAGAAAGAGAATATCACACAAACTTGCATTCCAAAGCTGTCAGAAGTGCTATTACTTATGTTTTAAAGTAAAAACATTTATTTATACTTTAAAATTTTTGTTATTTTTAGTTGACAGGTGAAATTCTAAGTATTTACCTTTTTCAACATGATATTCTGAAGTATATATGTTGTGTAATGGCTAAATCTAGCTGATTGACAGTCTACATTACCTTATGTAGTCATAATTTTTGAGATGGGAATATAAAACATTCCCTTTTTAAAAATATATCAACTTGTAGACATCATGCTGTCTTATAGATCTCTTTTATTTTGAACCTATGTGACAATTTAATACAGAAACATAGTAAGAAGACTATAGGTTTTAGGATACACACATTCTTAAATATGTTTTGATTAAGTTTTTCAGAATGAGCATCACTTTGCATTTTCATTAACCAATGTGAGGACTTTGTCAATGTCAGGAGACAGATCTAGAATAAAACCATTTCTTACTACCTACCCTTCTATTGTCCTGGGCCAGAAGTTCCCACAAGTGAATATAAATTTCTTAAAATTTCTCCTCCTATCAAACCATAATTTTGACCTCTATCCCCCCAGCCCTCAACCCAACCATCTCAATTTCTGGTAACATCTATTCTACAAGAATTTGATTTCTATATTTTGGGCATGAATTTGGTCCTTGTTAGGGCATCATTTGGAATTTCTTTTTTTAATAGGTTCATTAGCTTATTTATTAATTCATTTACTTTATTTAATTTATTTTCCTTTCCTGCTCTCAGCCTTTCCCAGATGGTGTGTATTCAAAAGTGGTCTTTTTTTTTTTTTTTTTTTTTTTGAGACAGGGTCTTTCTTTGTCACCTAGGCTAGAGAGTATTAGTGTCATCATAGCAAACTGCAACCTCAAACTCCTGGCCTTCAGCTATACTCCTCCCTCAGCCTCCTGAGTAGCTGAGACTACAGGCATGTGACCCCATGACCAGTTAATTTTTCTGTTTTTTGTAGAGACGGGGTCTCCTTGTTTAGGCTGGTCTCAGACTCCTAGCCTCAAGCAATCCTTCCACCTCGATTTCCCAAAGTACTAGGATTACAGGCATGAGCACCCAACCTGTACCCTAAAATTTTAATGAGAAAATATTTCATTCATTTGAGGAATATAAAGTAAATTTTGACATGTTCCAGGTACTGTTTACAGACAACGGATGAATGATGAATGACGAAGACAAAATATAAGCAAAATAACAAAGTTAAAATAAAACACATGCTATGTTAGATGGTGAAGAATCCTATGAAAAGAAAGAAAGATGGTAAAAAGAAAAGCTTGAATGGGGTGTTTTAAAAATTTTTACTGGGCATTCAAGTAAGAGCTACAGGAAAGGTGATAATTGAACTGAGGCCATAATGAAGACAGAGGGAGTTGCAAAGCTCCCTGCGGAAGTTGTGTGCAAGGCAGAAGATACAATTGATGAGACATCCTGAGGAAGGTGTTTCTGTTGGGTGTTCAAGGAAGCCAGTGTGGCAGGGGAATAAGCAAGAGCAGAGTGATGAAAGATGGTGTCAGAGGATATCAAGGAACAACATGGCCTTTTAACCACTGAAACTTGAATGTATATGGAGTTCCTCTGTCCAGAAGTTGCAGCATTTGGACTTTATTAATTTGGTTACCCAGGTGTCTCAGGAATCGTATTGCATCATCTCTTTGTTTTTTGCTCGTTGCTTTGGGAAATCTCCCATATGCATTTAAGCTTGAGGTTCCATTTTGGTATGGCCATTCTCTGTCTTGTGTTTAAAGAAATATTTAAAAATTTGTCCAATAAACACACACACACAGAGGAATTAATTGGACCTGAAGAGGGTGGGCAGAATCCAATAAACTCAGGTAGTTCCCAAGAGGGAATAAGGAAGAAAAACTTTCTTAGTTTTGGAGATATTCCAACTTCTGGTATATCCCCCTTAAGATCCAGAAAAAATAAAAGACAAAAGAAAATTTACCAAATGACAAACATAATGGTACATTTTCTGTGTCAAGACACATACAAACTAAGAACACCAATAGAAAAAAATGAGTAAATAGAATAAATCAGTAATTCGGAAAGGAAATATGCAATGAACCACAAAATTTGGGCCTTTTAAAATTTTATATGAAATAACAGAAGACTTTTTGGTGGGCAATTTGGTTTTTATATGGTCTGATAGCAGATGAGATAGCCCCTTTCTCATTTTTCTTACATCGTATCTTTTTTTTGTTTCTCTTGGTTTTTATGTTTTGATCTCTTCTGTACAAAGCCAATGGTCACACTCCAGTCTGGGCTCTGGTCTTCATCTGACATGCAAAAGCATCCCCACACCATACTCTATAAAATCCCACACCATAATAGTTCTAACCCTTTGGAGTGAATAAAATCCTTGCATGTGATTTATCCCTGAGGACACTGTATCATAACAAACATTTCTTACATTGTACTGTGTCTTCACCATTCTATGAAAAATCCAAATGAGAAGGAACTTCACCTGCTTTGATTACTTTTCTATTTTCACAAACACATATGAATAGGTGCACATTTTATAGAACACAATTAAAGCAATGAGAAGACATGAAACAAAGAGAATGTCAGGGCAATAAAGCCACATTAAATACATTATTGAAAAAATACTGGTGGGGAGCAAGATGGCAGACTAGAAACATCTCCTTACTAGCCACTTTCAGTGAGACAGGGGAGAGAGGACTTTGTTTACCTCTGGTTGGGGGTATCTACCCGAAATATCACTCTGGGGACACAGTGAAGCAGTAGGAGCCAACAAGGAGGTCTGGAGCTGAAGAAGATGAGCATAGGCAGAGGCCAGCTAGCCCTCCCATGGAGGGCAGTAGGCAGGAAATGCCTGTCCTGCGGTTTTTGTTTTTGGACTGTTTGCTGGAGGTGCCTTGGAGAGGCTTGGGTGAGCAAGTGAACTTGAGCAGCATCAGGCAGCTGGTATTGAATGCTGGACATGGTGAAGCTCCCATTGGCTTGGCTACAGACAGGTTACCAGTGTGGGAAAGCAACTGGGGAAAAACAGTCTGCAGAATCCCAGTGCATGGCAGGCTCTAGTCTGCCTGCTGAGCTCAGGAAGCCAACCTTGGGGTGACTTGAGTAACCCTCCTAGGTCATTTTGTTGTGAGGGGGCAAAGTTTAAAGGGTCAAGATGTGCCACCTATGCTCAGGTTTCTCTTCAGATCCCGTAAATCTTTCACCTTTTACTAAAGATGTGCCACCTGAGAGATCTGGAAAGAGCTTTGGAATCTCGATCCCAGGGTGATGGCAAAGTGACCTGGCCCTGATTGAGGGCAGGTAGGTCAGGAGGACAGGACTGGTTTTCCTATACAGTAAATCCAGTGGGTGTGCTCTCCGTCTCTTAACACTACAGCACCACGGGGTGTCCAGGAAATATATTGTAATATATATGTGTGTTTATATATTTTTTCTTTTTCTTTTTTTAAATTTGCTTCTTTTCCTATTTTTTCTTAGTTTATTTCACCCCTTTTGATGTTATTATTATTATTATTTTTGGTTTGGTTTGGTAGTATTTTAATTTTTTCATTTTTCAATAGCAAAGGCTCCTCAATTATTGTTACAGTTTTTCAGCCCCTTTTATTCCTCCTTTCTTTATGATTTCTCTTCTTTTCTTTATTGTGGTAGAGATTTTTCTACTTTTCTTATCTTATCCACACACATTTCTCATACAACAACTAAGACATCCTTTTCTCCTTCATTTTATATAATTGTATTTTTAACTTTCTTTGTATATTTTTGTTATATTTTAATTTTCTCTAAGGGATAGGGGATTATGGCATTGGTCTGGCTGTGGGTGGTGGTGGTGATAGTATTGGTCTGGCTCAGGGAGGCCATGAACTCATCATCTAGGGTGTCTTTATAGCTTTGGCCTTTGGAAAGACGGTATTGGTAGGTCTGCTTGTGACATTCTGCTGATTTTTTTCTATATTTGATGGAGGTGGGGTCTTGCTTTTTCCCAGGCTAAAAAGGAGATCATGACCTTGAGGGACCCACCTAGCACAGCCCCCCAAAGTCCTGGAGTGTGGGCATGGGAGCACTCTGCCAAGACTATCATTTTTCTTCTCACTGTCTTCCCCCCTTTTTGTCTTTCTTCTCTACTTTTCTTCAATTATTTCCTTTTATCCCCAATCTTTTATTTCCTTTTGTTTTTCTATATATTTTTCTTTCTTTTCTCCCTTCACACTCTTCACTTTTTTTTTTTTTTTGCAGTTTTTGGCTGGGGCAGGGTTTGAACCTGCTACCTCCAGCATATGGGGCCAGTGCCTTACTCATTTGAGCCACAGGCACCACCCCACTCTTCACTTTTATCTTCCTTTTGGCCTCACACCTAAAGGCTATTTCAACACCTAAGCTCAGAAACAAGGTAATATAAAGGGAACAAGGCAGTGACAGGAAAAAGTAGGGGTAGGATATGAACAAGAAGAAAACATGCATGAGGAGGATTCAACAGAAAAATTTTGACAACATGAAAACCTAGGACAGAACAACCCTCACAATGAACCATGAGCCAGCTACCACAAAGGATTCCACCTTTAAAGAAATAAAGGAAATGACAGAAGGGAATTTAAAATATATATGGCAAAAACAATAAAAGGAATTGATGAGAAAGTAGAAAATATTCAATTGGAAATCTAACACTCAACCAGAAAATGGATGAAAGATATGAAAAATATACAAAGGATACA
>CAUYRH010128190.1:0-45390 GCA_963574655.1 Perodicticus potto | reverse complement strand
AGCTGTCACCCTGGACAGAGTGCCGTGGCATCACAGCTCACAGCAACCTCCAATTCCTGGGCTCAAGCGAGTCTCCTGCCTCTGCCTCCCAAGTAGCTGGGACTACAGGCGCCCGCCACAACACCCTGCTATTTTTTGGTTGCAGCCGTCTTTGTTGTTTGGTGGGCCCGGGCTGGATTCGAACCCGCCAGCTCAGGTGTACGTGGCTGGCCCCTTAGCCCGTTGAGCCACAGGCGCCAAGCCGGTTTTTTGCATTTCTAATAAGATTTCTAGTGATGTTGATGCCTCCCTCTTGTTCATAGACTGTACTTTGAATAGCAAGGCAGTAGAAAATGCACATCTTACTTGGGGGTGTGAAAGCCCAGGGCCCAAAGGCCACCCATGAGGTTTACTGGCTTGCTGCAGCAAAGGAGAGGGAAAACCCTGGGATACTGGAAATTTATGTAAAAGAGAGTAAGAATGAACTTGTTATGGGGTTTGGACTTGTGCTGAGTGAGCGTAAAGGAAGTGGAATCTGTTCTGGATTTGATGTCAGGAACCAAAGATTATTTGTGGACAAGATATCTTAATGATTTTTTATCTAGGTGTAAAGAGAAACGAAGGGAACCAGAGCTGACAAAGAAGTAATTGTCAGTCACTCATATGACTGAGGAGTCCATATGAAAACTGAGACTGACCCAGGAATAACAGACTCGAGTTTTTACTTCACACTCACTATAGGCAACATCCACAATGAGTGAAACGGAGGAAGGAGTTAACCACATTATTAGACAGCTCCCCTCTCCCCGTGTGAATGTGAATGAATCCTCTATACTATACAGATATGAGAAAGGTCCACCTCTGTGTGCACAGCATGATGAGAAAGAGTCTCTAAAGTACGGGCTAGCAAATTAATACCCTTTAAAGCCCAACCTACATCATATGATTCTCATCAAGGACCTAGGAGAAAAGCGGATGAAAAATAAAGCAAGCTGATTACCTTGCAGGTGGCCAGGGAGTAGTGCTCAGAAATGGCGTCAGAAATTCTGCCAGCATTTAGAAGTAGCCTTTAAATAACAAGAACTCTCTGGGGAAATATCTCCTGGAAACACAATACTGTGGCAAACAGTACATAGTACAGGCTTTAGACCTGGGTAAGAATCCAGGCTTCACACTTAATACCTGTACTGCTCAGGATAATTAAGTTAAGGAGTTATCTGTAATATGGAGGCAGTACTGCTAACTTTATTTTAAGAAGAAAACAAAATATTATTTGTAAAATATGTAAGGTAGTAAGTAGCTACATAGTGGGTCCTCCAAAAAGGGCTATCCTTATTATCTTCCAAGGCATCCTCGACAGCAGTTAAGATTGCCTTATTACCAAACCAAATTTAAAATGCCAGCTTTACTCATTCAACATCTCTGGCTAAGAAACCACAAACACAAAAGGGGGAAAAAAAGAGTACCTGACATAAAGTAAAGTCCAAGAGAGACCTAAAATCTGGCTTCAACTTTGACATGTGTTCCTTCATCCACACAGAGGGTTAAGGAACAAAGGCAGAGGGCAGGAGCCTCGCAGCTTCAAGGTACCTCTACCCAACAATTGGCTGATCACTAGCCTGTGCAGGCAGACAGAAAACCTCCAGGAAGCCAATTTTAAAAATTAGGACAAAAAAAAATTAGTTAGGAACTAAAAATAAATTATTTTTAGTTAACAAGGAAAAATGGTAGGCAAATAATAAAAAATAATGGAAGCCGGGCGCGGTGGCTCATGCCTGTAATCTTAGCACTCTGGGAAGCCAAGGCTGGTGGATTGCTTGAGCTCTGGAGTTTGAGACCAGCCTTAGCAAGAGTGAGACCCTGTCTCTAAAAATAGCTAGGCATTGTGGCAGATGCCTATTGTACCAGCTACTTGGGAGGCTAAGACAAGAGGATCGCTTGAGTCCAAGAGTTCGAGGTTGCTGTGAGCTGTGACACCATAGCACTCTATGGAGGGCGACAAAGTGAAACTCTGTCTCAAAAAAAATAAAATAAATAGTGGAGAAGGCTAGAATATAATAACAGGTATATTATAGTTTCTCTTCTCTTTTCTCTTACCTCCCCTTTTCTCAGCAAGGGTCTCACTCTGTCACCAAGCTGGCATGCAGCAGCATAATTACAGCTCACTACAGGCTTGAACGCCACCTGGGGTCAAGCAATTTTGTTACCTCATCCTTCCCAGTAGCTAGGATTATGGGCATGTGTAACCATGCTCAGCTAATTTTTTGTTTTTATGGCAATGGAGTCTTATTATTTTTTCCAAGCTGGTCTTCAACTCCTGGCCTTAAGCAATCCTACTGCTTTGGCCTCCCAAAGTACTGGGCTTATAGGCATGAACTGCCACGCCTGGCCTTATGGTTTCTTTTAAAGCTTATTCTTTTCTCTCTAAAGTTTCTACCAAAGAAAAATAATAGTAGAACCAATTTAAATACGTTTTAGTCTTATTGTCTTGGCCTGCTTATTTGTTTCAAGTACAATAAGAATAATGATTGGCCATAAAGCCTCATATAAGTTGGTTTTACTGGACATTTTTTGGAAGGCGTCTCAGACTTTTAAATGCCTCATCAAGCAAAGATTTGGCCATTAGACTGCCTATAAATAGCTATAATTACTCTTTTCTTAAAGTCCCAAAATAACTGTGGTTCCTCTGCCTATGAGAATGTGACATTCTTTACTTGCTACAGGTCAGGAACTTTGTAAAGGAGCTGCACATATAAGGTGCCAGGCCAGTCTTTCTAAAAGGCCTCTTATTGGATCTATAAATTCAACCTCAATTTCTCAAAGCAGTCTAGTCATATCTGAAAATACGACATTACAACCAAGGCCTTGGTAAAATAACCAATTGTTTCCAATTGTGTTCTATTGCAAAAGAAGGCAGATTCCTATTAAATTTACACAAATAACTATATTGCCTTAAGTTAAAAATACCCACAAATATTTGAAACCATCCTTAATAAAATTAATGAAGGGCCCGCAGATAGGAACTGTGGCAGGGGCCTGAAGTCTGTAAAGGGATAGGCATGGTTAAGAGATAATCATCCATTGTTTCCTAGCTTTTTTCCTAGAATAACTGGTGGTCGTAAGATTGTGTCTTTCTTAATGGCTCCCCTAGATAACATGACCATTTTGAATCATAAGGCTGGTCTCTGAGTTATTTTCCAGACCTTGTGTTCCAGTGGGCTACCTGGCCCAACCAAACCAGACCAGTGACCCATACCAAGTAGCAGACTCAACTGGTCTTGTGATTCCTACCTAGCAATTGACTCAGTGCAAGAAGACAATTTCTGTGGCCGATCCAGCCACTCAGCAAGACTGATTTCTTAGCCTCTTGCCTGCCAAACCACCCTTGAAAACTCTACTCTTCAAATGTCAGGGAGAGAGATTTGAGAAAGTCCTGCTGTCTTCTTGCTTGTTGCCCTTTAACTTTAAACTCTCTCTGTGCTGCAACCTCTGCTGTCTCAGTGTGTTGGTTTTCTTTTGTGCAGCAAGGAAAAGAACCCAGTTGGGCAGTAATACAGCTTCCAAGTTCTGGGGAAATTAGATCGAAAGATAAATTCTTCTGATTTTGTTCATAAAAGTTTACTTTACTCGATGTGTTGTAAGCTATAATTAGCTCAAAAGAAAAAGAGAAGACATAAATATTCCTGTAAGTATTACCATAGCTCTATCTCACAAGTTTTGATGCTTTCCCATTATTGGTTCTAATATGTTTCCTTATCTCCATTCTAACAATTTTCTGATCCTTGAGTTATCTAGAAGTATGCTTTTAAGTCTCCATGCATAGAAGATTTTACTGTTTGTTTATTTATTTATTTATTTATTTTTATTGAGACAGAGTGTCATTTTGTCACCCTTTGTGGAGTGTCATGGCATCTTAGCTCACAGCAACCTCAAACTCTTGGGCTCAAGTGATTTTCTTGCCTCAGCCCCCTAGTAGGTGGGACTGTAGGCATCCGCCACAATGCTCAGCTATTTTTGTTGTTGTTGTTGCTGTTTAGCAGGCCCCAGGCCAGGATCGAATTTACCAGCCTGGGTGCATGTGGCCAGAGTCCTAAACACTACACTACGGGTGCTCCTGGGTTTCTTTTAGTTACTCATTTCTAATTTAATTCCCTGTAGTTGGAGAAGATGACCTATATGGTACCAGTTCTTTGGAGTTTTGAGATTTGATTTGTGGTCTACTATGTGGACCTTAGATGATCAATAGGTGTTTGAACAGAATGCATGAATACACATTTCATGTAACAGGTGCAAGTAAATTATAGAGGTACTTATCCTTTATCTGCTTCATCTGTGAATTCCTGAAAGAGAGTTTGTAATATCTTTTTATAGTAATAGCTAACTCTTACATGGTACTTAATATTTCCTAAGCACTACTTTAAGGGCCTTACATATATTGATCTATTATATATTGGTCATTTTGTCCTTATAAATGTGTTACTTGTACTTTATATATTTTTATACTGGGTATGTTTGTTACTAGGTACATCATACTTGGTGACTGGAGTTATCTGTCATTGTATATTGACCTTCTTTATCTGTAATAACGTGTTTAACCTTAAAATCTCTTTTGTTACCTCTGTAGTTGCACAGGTTTTTTTTCTGACATATCCTTTTTATCCCACCTTTGTATGCTTTTGGGGATGGATTTGATTTGTATCTACTTATTTAAGATTGGTGGCATAATGTGGTGGTTACAAGCAAGAAATTTAAGACCGGATTGCTTGAATTTCGTTTGTTGTCTGGAGTGTGTTGATAACTGGCAATTAGAGTTCTATACTTGGGTGTGGTAGACATTTAGATTTTCTTTATTTAGTTTTTTGACCTCTCCTCATACCTTCCTTCTGTTCTTTCTGAGTGAAGTACTTGATGCATTCACGGTCTGGTTCTCTATAGGATTCTGTTCTTACCCTTTGAAAATTACCTGCTATATACACTTTATGGTATGATTCCTTAGTCAGTTTGCATTACTCCATCCAATTTTTAATCTCTTGAAACAAATGTATTGAAGTGTCTCTATACTGTGTATAAGACTGTTGACCTTATAGAACTTTTTCAAGTTTAGTGTCAGGTAGTAGATATGAACAACTTTGTATGGAGTCTGGCACATCAGAAATGGTTTGAAAGAGTTGTTCTGTATTGTCATTTATGAGAATATTATAGTGTGACTCTTAGTGCCCTTGACCACCTTGAAACTATCCACAATCCCTTCTGTTCTTTGTGACTATTCATTTTAGCATCAGATTTTTTATTTTTCAAGATATAAAAAATTTCTGCATTTTTTCTTAGGTTTCTTGGGGAAGACAACTTTGAAGCATATCTAAAGTAGTAATTGAATTTAATGGAATTTAAAATCATTTCTCCGAAGGAGTGTATTTATAATTAAACTATGTGGTAATTGAAAACAAAATGTTTGTATTTGAAAGGTATCAAGTACTTTCAACTAGTTTATGGACTGGATTTTGAATTTCATAGGGAGAGATCAATGTCGCTATAAAGGGAAATTTTTTATCTAAACAGGAATCTCATTGTATTTTATAAAAATTTATTTTAAAAAGAACATTAGTGGTAGTGATAGTTGTACAATGTGAAAATGCTACTTTACTGTATGCTTAACAATGGTTAAAATAGTAAATTTTATGTTATGTGCATTCTACCACAATTTTATACAAGAATGTTTGTTTTTATGTAAATATTTTACACTGAAGGTGAAAGTAGGTGTTTATGTGGAAATCTAAATCTCAAGGGATTATATACATGGAGTGGGCAGAACACATTAGTATAATGTTGATTTTTGTTTTCTTTTTTCAACCATATAGTGTATTTCTCAGTCATCCCCTAATGTGGAATTAATTTTTTTTAACAGGAAGGAAAAGCTGATGCGCTGTTCTCAATGCCGAGTTGCCAAATACTGTAGTGCTAAGTGTCAGGTAAGACTGTTCAGCCACGCGTAAGTGAGACCTTCACATTGCTGGCCAACCAAGAAAACCCCAGAATTTTTCCCCGGGGCCACAGTGTTTTATTACAAAAATAGAATAAAAAAACATAGAAAACAAAATATTCCTTTTTAAGTTAATGAAAAATTTCTGCAGGATTTTGCCCACGAGCCACCCTCATGTAACATGTGTGCTACAGCACGGCCACATCGTGTGCACCATGAAGTAGTGTGAGTTAAATACAACTCTCATGGCAGTTAACATATTAAATTTGACTTTTCTTCTTTATGCGATTGGCCCCTGTTTCTCAATCTTTGACTAATTTTTAACTTCAACGTTAAAATTAGCTTAAGTATATGGTTAAAAATTATGCGTTGTGTGTGTGTGTGTGTGTGTGTGTATGTGGTGTCTACTGAGTGAAAGTAAATGTCTGTTGTTCTCCATCTTTTTGTCACCTGACTTCATTTTCTTTTCCTAGATATAACTATTTAGTTTCTTGTGTGTCTTTGTATCATCTGCATGTGCAAAGATATTTATAGATTTAGATACTAGGTTTAATAAAAACAGATATAGGCTAATCTGGCACAAATTTTTGTATTACCATGATTTTTTTCTTCATTTAATAACCTATTTAGAGGAATATTTTGGATCATCCCATATTTTCTACCCACCAATCACAATTTCTCCATCAATGAATGTTTAAATTTATCCCAGTATTTAGTATTGCCATTAATGCACCCAGCATCTTTTTATGTACATTTTTTCATGTCTGCAAATTAATTGTAGGATAAATTCTTCATAGTCGTATTGATTAGTGAAAGGATATGTGCATTTTGAATTTTTAAAGGTAATGCCCAAATTGTCTGCCAGGAGTTTGAGTTGATTTACAAGTACCCACGTTAACGTCTTTGAAATTCTTTAAAGGATGTATAATTAACATTCAACATGACCCTTTCTCTTCTAACTTTCTGACTAATCATTTAATAAATGAAATTATGCTTTAATGAATGATATCATATTAAAAAGTCCAATCGGAAGTTTTACGTCACTTGCCGGGTACCCCGTCTTTTTTGTTTCTCACCTTGTGTGTGTGTGAGTTCCTTCTTTCCTCCTTTTAAGTCTAAGCCATGCTTATCTGAGAGATTTTCTGCCGTCTCACTTTCGTCTTTGAAAGCAATTTCTTCAGACTACAAATAAAGTGATCTTAATGGAAAATTGAATGTGCAGAAATATCAGGTGTTCCATGTCCTAATACTAATTATGCCATTTACTAGTTAAATTATCTCAAGTCCTCAGTTTCTGAATCTGTATTATTAATAAGAGCTCATGAGCCTATTTGTTAGACAACTACTGTGTGCCTGGGACTATTCGACTTTACAACAGTCTTAGGAGAGTCAGGTATCATTACTATGCTCATTTCCCTAATAAGGTTGCTGAGAATGGATCGCAAGCAATCTGTCAAATATTCTACAAGAAGTGGGCTCTGGAGTATGAGAAATGAACCTACGTAGTCAGACATTTAACTTCTCTATTTTAAATCTAAATTTTGTTTTGCCCAAACATTCTGAGTAGGCCTAGTTTTTTGTTACTCATCGTATTCTTGTTCTGTTTCTTGGATTTTTATTCTGTTTTCTATTTGATAAGGATGTGCTTCATCCCAAAGGAACACAAAACAATGATTTTAAAAAATAAGTTAAGAATAACACTTTGCTAATTAAAATAGGATAGAAATATAAAAATATAAATTATTTTTACCTCATTTTGTAAAGAAAAAATTCTATCAAAGTTAGAAAGACCCCAGATATATGTAAGATTATTAGAAACGGCACTAACAAAAAGCAAACAATGAAATAAACTCATATTTTGTGTACAGTATAAACTCCAGAAAGGCTGTTTTGTGCTGATATCTTAGCTGTTTTATTCATGTAAAACTGACCTACCTGTTTCTAGGAACTTCTGAGTAAACTGAATACTTATAGAAGTGACAGATTATTATTTGCCACAAATGTTCTTCCTTTCTAATCTCAATGACCTAGATGTATATTTTTCCCTGGTTTCATGAAAACTGTATTTTTTTCCAATGCTACTTCTTTTGTAGTATACTCAAGGAAGAATAATTCATTATGTGATTTGAATGAACAGAGGGAATTTGGTGAGTGGTTGTATTATTTTGATTTAATTTGGTACACATATTTTTACTACATGTATTAGCTTTTACCATTGTAGTGATAATAATGCCAGCTATGCTGTGGAAGGTATTGGGAAAGCAGCTGGTCAGGTGAAAGATAACACCAGCAAGTATATGTGTTTGTGTGTGTGTGGACGGGATGGGTTTGTATGGGTGGGAGTCAAAGAGTGTCCAGAAAATACACATTTAAATTGCTCTTTTTATCTCAGCCTTAAGATACAGCATTAAACATTGTAATTATTGTACAAATAATTTTGCACAAAATTAGACTGACAAACTGAAGTATGAAAAGTTATGACAGGAATGGAAATTGTTATAGATGATGTGAATTTGTAGCATAAAATCTATAGTATGTATATCCCAAGGGACATAAGTTTCGTTCACTAGCTTTGGATTTGATGTGTGGGGTCATGGTATCAACAAGTAGTCTGAGCGAGGCAATTGAGGTATTGTAAGGTATAATATGTCTTTTCTGTTCGCAGGATGGTATCAGTGCTGTGGGTATTTACATTTCAGTTTTAAACACCAGCATTTTCAGTATTAATATTAACACCATATTGTATCATACAGAGTAGAAAGTACAAGTCTTTGTCCAGCCCCCTTCCCTGCTCCTACTTCTGTTTTTCAGAGGTAAATCCTTTTTCCCTTTTGTGGGTAGAGGATACACATCAAACTGTTAGTCTATGCTTCCTTTATAGTGTACACATCTATGTGTATATTTATTGCTGTGTATAGTACTGTTTCTGAGACTGATGATAATATTTTGCCATTAGTGGCTTTGTATTTCTGTCTATATCTTACTATGCAGTGTCTGTCATATAATTTAATAGAAAGGCAACTAGGCTTACTGATATATTGTTATAATCAGAACATCACAAATGATTATGGGATTGAAGAGGAAGAGAAGGATTTCCTATGAAAATCATTTCCAAAATAAAAAACAGCAGCAATATTCACAGCAAGTAAATCAACTTTAAGCAAATTCACTAAGTATTTCATCTTTTCTGGATTTAATTTGATTCATAATATGTATCTTTCTAATTGAATTAACTGCTGCACAAACAAGTAACTTGGTGCTATATCAAATTGCATTTTATATACTTTTAAAAAGCAGTTTATTATCAGAGAGAGACTCCATTTTATATTGATAATTTTAGACCTCTTTAGAAATGTGAATCATATTTTTGGGTTTATGTTTTATGCTGTGTTGTAGAATGCTTTGATTCATTTTTGATGGGTAGAAAATTAATCCCACATTAGTAAGCACTTAACAGAATGATTTAATAAGTTAGTTTCTAGAATACCATATCCAAAGCAGTGATAATAAAGGAAACCAGGCTTTGCTTGTTTTATAAATAGCTCTGTGCCAGGCCTCATATGATACTATTAGAATATGCAGTGAGGCTGGGCACAGTGGCTCATGCCTGTAATCCCAGCACTCTGGGAGGCTGAGGCAGGTGGATTTCCCTGAGCTTACAGGTTCGAGATCAGCCTGAGCAAGTGAGAGACGCCATCTCTTAAAAAAAAAAAAAAATAGCTGGGCGTTGCGGCAGGTGCCTGTAGTCCCAGTTACTTGGGAGACTGAGGCAAGAGAATCACTTGAGCTCAAGAGTTAGAGGGTGCTGTGAATTATAATGCCATGGTACTCTACCAAGGGTGACAAAGTGAGACGCTGTCTCAAAAAAAAAAAATGCAGAGTGTACTGTACAGAAGTCAACTTCATGTCAACATAAGCCTAAAATGATTTGATTATACTTCTACAAAGTTTGGACCTCTACAAACATCTGGAGGCCTGATTTTTGCTTTTCTCAGAACTTTACATTCATTCACCTGCTGAGTGTTTTCGCCTGTTCCCATGACTTCACGTGGCATCTGTATATTAATCATTCTCAAGTTTGTTTGTGTTTTTTTGACTTTCTGGCTGGGGCTGGATTTGAACCTACCACCTCCGGCATATGGGGCTGGCGCCCTACTACTGTGAGCCACAGGTGCCACCTGTTTTTTTTTTTTTTGAAACAAGTGTCTCAAGCTGTCACCCTGGGTAGAGTGTTATGGCAACATTGTAGCGCATAGAAACCTCCAACTCTTGTGTTCAAGGGGTCGTCCTCTTGCCTGTTTTTTGTATTTTTATTAGAGATGGGGTCTTGCTCTTGCTCAGGCTGGTCTCAAACCCCTGAGCTCAAGCAATCCACATGCTCCAGCCTCTCAGAGGGCTAGGATTATAGGTGTGAGCCACCAGTCCAGCCCTTCTCAAGATTTCATCTCCAACTTCCATTCTCCCAACCTCCATTTGACCTGTCCCATAGATGTGTCCAGGGCTATATATCTAATTCTAATTATATTATCTTTCCCCAAATCTGCTTTAAATGTTTTCCTCTCATAGTGAATGATTTTACCAATTACCCAGCAGTCAGACTTGCCAGAATGTCACCTCTGATTCTCATCCTTTCTTGGGTCCACATTCAATAAATCATCATGTCCTGCTGACGTTGCTACCTGAGCATGTGAATTGGTTCCCCTTTGTCTTGCTGCTCTACAACTATCTTAGGAACGTTACCATTATTTCCTTTCTAGATTAGTTGCATTCTTTGCTATGCTTCTTTCTGGCTTCTAATTTATTTTCTACATGGGAACAATTGTTATGCTCTAAGTCCTGGAGGCTGGGATGGTTGGTAGTTAGCAGTGAACAAGTAAACAAGATCTTTGCTTTCGTAAAGCTCTTATGAAGTGGAGATACAAGCAGTGACAAATACCTGTGATTACATGGTTGGGGTGAGTACAAACTCACCTTTGAGTAAGTGATTACAGAAGGGGTTCCTATAGCAGTAACATTTGATCTGATATCTGGAATTAATGTAGTTATTTGGCTTTCTTTTGGTTAGTGTTCGCATGTTATATCTTTATCCATTTTCATTTAATGTATATGTCTTTAGATTTAGAGTGGCTTTCTTATGGACAACATATGGTTAGGTTTTCTTTCTTAATCTACTTAGACAATCTCTTTTAATTGGCAGACCATTGACAAATTGAACTGGATTCTCAATTTTAACCCTCCATTGGTAGCTAAAAATCATTCCAATAGTAAGGAGGTGTTTGGAGACTCTTTGGTTACAAACCTTTATACAGAAATGGCAATTAAAACCACAGTGACATACGATTACATACCCACTGGAAAGGGTAGAATTACTAGCCACTTTGCAGTTCTATTCTCTGTTGGATGTGTAGTCTTTATTGTAGATCCTTGCTGGAGTTGTGCTTGGAAGGCTGGTTCCCCTCTCTGAAACAGCTTTGCTAGGACTGCCCCTCTCAGTGGCCTTCTGGGCCCTGCCTCTGCAGCCCCCTTTTCTTATCACTACATTGTTACTTATACATGTAGATGAGGTTAAACCTCCTCCTCCATTGATGGCCTTTCATCCAGTTCATTTTGGGAGTTAAAAACTTGATTATTATTTGTATTAGGGAAATAAAATGCATGACAGCCATCTGTCACATTCAGCTAGAACTTGGTATTTTGATTAATCTGGGATAGAAGTTATTTTGTCTCAAATAAGATTAGAAGTCCATAGAAGTGAATATTTTATTTTGCTATCTAGCTAAAATATTTCAGTTAAGTTATTTCATCTTGATACGATTGCCCACTAGCTCAGGGGTTGGTACACTTTTTCTGTAAAGGGCCATACAGTAAATATTTAAGGCTTTCCAGGGGATGTGATTTCTGTCTTAACTGTTCCACTGTGTTGTTGGAGTATGAAATCAATGAATGAAACTAAGGAGTGAGGCTATATTGCATTACACTTTATAAAAGTGGGAGAATAGATTTGACCTGTGGGCCATAGAATTTGCCAGACTCTGCACTAGGTGATGATTGGCTGATTTTGGGATGTTGCTATTATTATTGCCTCATAGTATGTGGTTCATTAGTTAATCAGGAGATTGGACTTCCATTTTTCTAAGAAATTATATTTTTGTTTCTTTTCTCCTGTGAACACTCTAAGACCATCCTCCTGCCTTACTACCTTCTTTACATTTGGTCCTATATATCTAATTTGATTAAGGCTAGTGGGAAGGCACTCCTGCTTTGCGTTTGATATAGCATTCAGTAAGCTCTCAAGTGGTAAGTCTGACATCTATTACTGAATCTCTAATGCTCTTATGCAAGATTGTAATCAATACCTGTCAGTCAGTTGTAGCTGTTAGACTTCCCGCTTAGCCTTCCAGTTTTCTTTCCCCACATTCCAGCTTTTCAGATCTACATGCATCTGACAGCCTGTAATTCAGTATTGGACTACATCTGAGGCAAAAGGAGGGAGAATTATTTATTTGCTCTCAAGTAGTCTGGAAGTGATTGGAAAACTATCAAGGGTCTTTTCTTCCCTATGAGTTGTGTGGCAACTCAACTATCCTGGTTTGTTCATAAGAAACCTCTGTAGATAATTGTTTGTGAGTGGACTGAGTTAAGAATATGTAGGAAAAATTATTGTGATATTTCACATAGACAATGTTCAATTAATGCAGTTATAGGAAATTGTTGAATAAACAATTTTCTACATGTTTTAAGCCAGCTTCTCCATTTTTAATGACCTCAAAACCGAGGAAAATAGTATTCTAAACTTTGAGTGCTACGTAAGCCAAACCTGGGTGAGTTCCGAGTCTACTTTGACATAATTTAGCTATTTGTTAGTAATAATATCACAGAAGTACAGAATTTTGTTATTGAGAGGCTGCCTTAGAGATCTTTGAATCCAATCCTCTTACAGAATAAATCCCTGGTGAGGTTAGGTCATGAAGTAGAGATATTCTTTGCCCAAATCAGGCTCAATATATCATGAGCTTTGTTATGACCTTAAATAGCTATGTACTGTAATCACAATTCAAGGTTTAATAGCATTTATTTATTTATTTTAAACAGAGTCTCAAGCTGTTGTCTTGGGTAGCATGCCATGGCATCATCATAGCTCAGAGCAACCTCCAACTCTTGGGCTCAAGTGATTCTCTTTTCTCAGTTTTTCTATTTTTAGTAGAGACAGGGGGTCTTGCTCTTGCTCAGGCTGGTCTTGAACTCATGAGCTCAAGCAATCCACCTGCCTCAGCCTCTCAGAGTGGTAGGATTACAGGTGTAAGCCACTGCACCTGGCTTGTTTAATAGCATTTAAATGGGTTATTGAGTAAGCTACAGTGACTTTGTGTCTGAGGAGGAGGGAAATATATTATCATAATAGTGTAGATGTTATTTTGTGTAAGAAAGATGAAATAAATTTATTTTTTTCTTTGTACTTTATCAATTTACTTCTTTCATACTCAAGTAATTAAGCCCATCTCAGATTGGTCAAAGAAAGAATTATTAGGGATTTTTGGTCATTTATTTTTGGATGTCCTTACTTTCAAGTATTCAGAGGTAATACACACTAAACTTTATCTTGTAAATGGTATTGGTTTTAGAATAAATCATAAGATATCTGTTAAACACCTGTTAGATTTAGATCCACCTAATTGTTACTATACTCATTAAGAAAATCACACCTAAATAAAGCTAAACTACTAAAACAATTTATTGAATGAATCTTTGAATTACAAAAGATTTGATTGGTATTGCAAAACAATTCATTGGTCTATTCTTATCATCTAAAAATTAATGTATTTAAACCATGTTTTGAGTTACAACCAGATTTTCAAAATAACATTAAAAAGTTAGGAAGCATTAAGTGTCTATTGAATAGTAATTTTGCTTTTTTCTTTTATATAAAGATGCTTCTCCCTGAATTACAGTTACTAGAGATAGGAAAGAGAGTTATATTTGTTTTTTCATAAACAAAAGACTGCTTTTTGTAGAAAATTCAAATAGTAATCAAAAAGCATAAAGAAACAGACAGACCAGGCATCTGCGGCTCTTGCCTGTAATTTTAGCCTTTAATCCTCCTTTGGGGAGGCTAAGGCAGGCAGGTCACTGGAGGCTAGGAGTCCTAGACCAGCTCGGCTTATACAGTGAGACCTGGTCTCTGCACACACAATTAATTAGCCAGGACTGGTGGCACTGTAGTCTCAGCTACTGGGAAGCTGAGAATTGCTTCAGCTTAGGAATTTGAGGCCGCAGTGAGCTACGACTGTGCCATTGCTCTCCACCCTGGGCAACAGAGAGAGTTCCCACTCTGTTGCTTAATAAAACAAAAACATAGAGAAGGACAAAAATAGGGTAGGTGGAGTGGCTCCCACCTCTAATTCTCTTTCTCTGGGAGTCTTATATGGGAGTATTCCTTGAGGTCAGGAGTTCAAGAACAGCCTCAGCAAGAGGTGACCCTATCTCTACTAAAAATAGAAACCTTAGGCAGGCATGTGTCAGCTTCTGGGGAGGCTGAGGCAGGAGGATCGCTTGAGCACAGGAGTTTTATGTTTCACTGACCTATGATGATGCCACTAAGACTCTATCTGGAAAAAAGCTATTCCTTTTAGGAAAAACTGGAAAAATTCCTACTGACTTTTTAGTATTTCAAACCTTTATCTACTGTGAACATTCTTAAAAATATTTCTCCATATCATTTAAATTTTTAGAGTAAATTACTCTGTATTATTTTAAAATTTTGAATTCATTGTCAAATATTTATCAGAAAGGTGGAGCTAGAGAGTGCCCATTTCCCCACGCCTTATATGCTTCTAAATATTTTTAGTTTCATTCATCTTTTCTAATTCAATGAGACACCTATCACTTCTTGTTTTTATTAGCAGTTCTTTGAGCATCAATGTTGATTGTGTTGCTTGCTGATTGGTTTTTCTTTTTGAGTCATGGATTTTCTATTTATATCCTGTCTTTATTTTTTCTTTGAATCCTAACTTATTTGTGGTACTTCTTTATGTTTTGGAGACACTTAACATTATATATACATGTTTTAGATTTTTTTGTAGTTCATCTTTGACTTTTAAATGTGTTTGTAGTGTTAGGTTTCCTTCCCCCAATGTACAAATATTATTTATTTATATTTTAATATATATTTTTTCCTTTATGTTTTCTAGGTTGATTTCCTCTTTAGAAACACTTTTCATTACGTTAGTATTATAAAATATCTATTTGTATAGTGCAATACTTCAATGATAATTATAAAATAATGTTTTGTTTCATCTATTTAAGTATTGAATGACTTCCTTTGTAATCCAAGTTAGCTCAGTGGCTTTTCAAACTTAGGTACATATAGAATGCTCCCGACTTTGTCGGTTTTGTGCTGCTATAATAATCCTACAGACTGGGTGCTTTATAAGCAATAGAAGTTTATTGGGCTTACAATTCGGGAGATTGGAAAGTCCAGGATCAAGGGGGTTGTAACTGGTGAGAGAGTTGTGGCTTGGTGATAATGTGGAAGAAGGCAGCATGTGGCCAGAGAGTGTATGAGCGGGAGCAAGGAAGGACCCAACCCACTTTCATAACCAACCCATTCTTGTGATAAATGAACCCAGTCTTTCAATAATGACATTAATCTGTCCATGAAGACAGAACCCTCATGACCTAATACTACTACTCACTAGTGGTGCTTTGGGATTAAGTTTCCAAATTATGAATTCTGGGGGACATACTCAAACCATAGCAGCTTGTAGTGATTAAAACTATTTGGGTGCTTAATTCTGTCTCATGGGCACTGTCAGAATCTCTGGGGTGGATCCCAGAGTGTGTATTTAAAAATACACGTTTATATGAGTATGTGGCATGTATGATTGTGTAGCATTGGTCTAGAGCTAGGGTTTTCAGCTGTTCTCTGACCCATCTCCACATATTTTATGACAAGTATTTCGATTGCCCTCTCTGTTATGTTGAAATGAAATTATACAGGAACTACTGTGTTACACATTTTCAAAATATTAATTTAGCACCATAACTGGAATATAACGAGAAAATTAAAACAATATGTAGTAAAATAGTCTCTCTTTTGGTATGTAAATGTTTACGTATCATTAGATATAATTACATACTTGTACCTATATATAGAGTCACAGTGAAAAGGGCAGTACAGATGTAGCACAGGGGATGTGTTGTATCAGTAACTCAAAGTATTATGAGTGACAGCACCTTCAGTGATAGCATTTTATGAAATATTCACTAACTTTAGGTAAAGTTCTTCAAATACATCTTCCCTTGATTTATCTAGATAATTCAATGCTATTAGGATTATGTAAAAGTAAGCTCTTTGTTTTTAAATATAGGAGGTTTAGTTCTAGGCTCACATAGTTATAAACTTTTAGTTTTAAAAAGGAGATTTAGGGCTCTGTGCCTGTGGCTCAAGAGGCTAAGGCGCCAGCCACATACACCTGAGCTGGCGGGTTCGAATCCAGCCTGGGACTGCCAAACAACAATGACGGCTGCAACCAAAAAATGGCCGGGCGTTGTGGCGGGCGCCTGTAGTCCCAGCTACTTGGAAGGCAGAGGCAGGAGACTTGCTGGAGCCTAAGAGTTGGAGGTTGCTGTGAGCTGTGATGCCATAGCACTCTATCCAGGGTGACAGCTTGAGGCTCTGTCTAAAAAAAAAAAAAAAAAAAAAAGGAGGTTTAGTTCTAGGCTCACATAGTTTATCAACAAATTTTTCACTTTCATAGACTAACTGGTAGACATTTAAAAATTGTACTGGATTTAGAATAATTCTTTGTTGTATGGAATTCTTCTACATAAAATGCCTGGTGTCTTTGGTTCCTGTTCATTAAGTACCCATCATGTTCCACAAGCATTGTGATTAAAAAAATACCCCCATAAATTTCCCAAACAGCACTCAATATTGATATTACCCCTGTTGAGAATCATTGATGTAGTTAATTAGTTTATGTTCTGAAATACTATAATTACTCTAAAACAAGGAAATTGTTTTAGCTCAATTGGTTGGTTTAGCTCATGTTGGTTTTTGAGCCACGAATGCACTGACACGTGGAATTATATCATAGACCTTATCATTTTCTTTGTTCCCCATATAAAACTCTTATCCCTCATTATCTTTGTTTTTTCATATAATAATTTAATTTCCTTTATCTCCCCCACCAATTTGTGCTTATTGTGCATCCTTGTTAATTTTCAATTATGGGAACAGAACACATTATAGCCAATATTATGAACAAAATCTTAATTATGTACTGTATTGCCAGTAATGACAGGAAATAAAAACAAGTAAGTTAGCAAGGTTATCTTTTGAGAAAGTGGCAGGTATCTAGAAGATTAATATGCTACCGAGGTCTAGACCAAGTTTAAAATTTGTAAAGACAATGCCTATTGTTTTTATATGAATTATGAGGTTTTATTTCAAAGGTAGTTATGTACAGGATTTCTCTGGAAGCCTTTTGTGCAATATGTTTATATTTTTAAGCCATATGGTAATATGTGGTGGGTTAAACTGAATGATAAACCTTAACAATTGGTGTTTTAAAAAGAAATGTAGTTGGCTGAAATTTGGTGCTGTATTACAGACCAGTTTCGAGTGGTGTGTATGATCGCTTTCTGTCTTTCTCCCTAAATGATCCGATGTGGCTTATAGAGGAAAAGCATGAACATCACTTTGCTGAAGCAAATGAGCAGACAAGTATGTTTTCTGGCAATGAGCTAGGAATAGACTTCAGAAACGTTTTGTCTGTTTCTAATTATGGTTGAGACATAAGAGCTCAATATGAATTATGTTGAAGATCTAAGTTTTTTTGACAGGAGTTCTTTAAAATGTTGCTGTTTAATTCCAAATACTGTCATCAGTTGGTTCATTCTTTGAGGTACATTTTGCGTTTATCTTCCCCTGGTAAGTCAGCTACCCAGGGGCTGAGTGTCTAAAACTGGAGTTTTTAACAGAAGGGTTATGGATGATCTCTTATAGTCGGAACAGGCACCAATTAAAATCTGTTTCAAACTGCCTCTGCCTTATATTATTGAGTGCGATCTCGTTCAGCTGGACACTTGCTGGACACTTGCTCAGGCATTTGAACAGAGCGAAAGGTGATTTCTTATAGGCACTGTGTGGTTCCTTCCTGCCCATAGTCTATCAGGTTTCTTAACATTTATAATCAAATGAAAACTTTTCCACCAAAATTATGGTTGTCCTTTTAATCATTAATTAAAAATATCAACACTTGTGGGTCCACACTTACCGTGCATCTTAGAAGGGTACAGGTGAAACTTACTAAATGTAGAATATAAATGTCTGAACACAATAACTAAGTAAACGCCATGAAAGCTATGTTAACCAGTTCGATGTAAATATTTCAAATTGTATATAAAACCAACACGTTGTACCCCATGATCGCATTAATGTGCACAGCTATGATTTAATAAAAAACAAAACCAACACTAGTTTCTTGTCAGTGAAAATGACCATAAATTCATTTGCTTAGCCCACTCTCATTCAAAGAGCAGGTGAAAGAAAGCATATAGGTAGATCTGATCAGTGAATACTAACCTAACTCCCCAAAGGATGGCCATAACAATCGTGGCAATCTGTGTTAAATAATTTATAATTTTTTTTTTTTTTGAGACAGAGTCTCAAAAATTGGGTAGAATGCCATGGTGTCACAGCTCACTGCACCCTTAAACTGTTGGGCTCAAACAATCCTTTTGTCTCAGCCTCCTGAGTAGCTGGGGCCTATAGGTGCCCACCACAATGCCTAGCTAGTTTTTCTATTCTTAGTTGAAATGGGGTCTGTTTTTTGTTCATGCTGTTCTCGAACTCTTGAGCTCAAGCAATCCACCTGCGTCAGCCTCCCAGAGTGCTAGGATTGTAGGTGTGAGCCACCTTGCCTGTTCTCAGGTAGCTACTTCTAACATCAGTGTTCAATGAAAGGCATAATACCAAAGTACAACTCAGTAAAAGAAAATGTTTCTGTTGTTTAGAGGCTGGTCATGGACCAGCAATCACCAGTGTGTGTAACATGCCTAAAAAATATATAATTCCACTGTGAAATAAAGTTTGAAAAACACATCATGTTGATGATGCTTAGAGGTTCAAAATATACTTGGCATGTTAAAAGTTCTAAAAAGCTATGCATTAAAAAAAAATGTATGGGCTGGGCATGATGGCTCCTAGCACCTGTAATCTTAGCACTCTAGGAGGCCAAGGCAGGTGGATTTCTTAAGCTCAGGAATTTGAGACCAGCCTGAGGAAGAGCAAGGCTCTGTCTCTACTAAAAATACTGTGGCAGGTGTCTGTACACCCAGCTACTCAGGAGGCTGAGCCAAGAGGATTGCTTGAGCACAAGAGTTTGAGGTTGCTGTGAGCTGGTATGATGCCACAGACTCTCTATCCAGGTGACAGAGTAAGACGGTGTCTCAAAAAAAAGTAGCTACATGAATGGCCATTATGGTTGTAAACTATTATTAAAGACATTGTCTAGTGTGTTGATTAGCATTCATAGAATAAATTTCTCCCGTGATTTATAACACTTGATAAAGCTATGAGTTTGCCTTTTCTGTCAGGTGAGAATTATGTAAGCCATTATGTTTTCCTTTTTGCCTTGCCTGTAAGACAACTCAAATAATGTGATTCATAAACAAGAGTAATTATTTCTCTCTCTTGTTTATCATACTAAGGATTTTTACTTTCCCCTTTTGTGTGTACAGGCAGTTGAACAGGTAGATACCAGTCTTGAGCCTTATTTTCTTCATCTTCAATATAAGACAAATATCTACCATTTAGATTATGTATTGTGAGAAATCAAATGAAATTTCTTTTGTTAATTGCTCAGCCACGAGTGTCTAGTTCTGGTTCATTGTAGAATTCTAAGTAAATACTAGAGGGCTTTCCTTTTTTATTCCCCATAATTTTAGCACTTTCTGTTTCTACTTTTGCAACCTATTTCATATATATTGTTTATTTGGAACAGCTCAGTCTTGTTTAGAAGTAAATAAAGTGTAAATGAGAAAAGAAAAGTTACAAATAGACATTAAGAGGGTTGTCAGGTGGAAGTGAGGAAACTGTGAGAGAAGAGATGGAAAATTGATGCGCCCGTTGTAAATAATGTCTTCACTATGTGAGTTACTAGGAAATAGCAGATAGACCAAGTTGTCATCCAACAACTTGACACTGCAATCTCTCTGTGCAAAATGCTGACTTGAATCTGAGTCACAGTTTTGAAGTAGCTAAGGCTCTTGAAATTTTTGGTTGTGCTGTATGCTTGGACTGCAAGTGGAAATGAGAGAGATCCTCCTCCTAAGGGAATTTTATAGGCCTAGAATTTGGGGACCAGGTTTATAATTTTTGAAATAAGAATGAGTAGGGGCATTAGAAGTTTTAGTGATGGAAATTCAACTCTTGGAATAGAACACATGAGGCATTTGGTCTAGTTACCTCCCACATATCAGGGATAATAAATACTAGATGCTCTGCATTTTATTCCATGTCAGGAAAGTCATGGCATTTCTGATGATAGGCTCAGGGACAGTGTTCTTCTTCTGTTTTGTTTGTTCATCCTTAGATTGCCAGTTGACTCATTAGCTCGGATCAGGGAGTAAGTGACCATATAACTTATCACCCAAACCAGATGCTTTTCAGAGTGATAAGGAACGCTATTAATATTAAAGCCAGGATGTAGGCATAAACTCAGACAGTCCTGGGAAAACTTGGACATGTTATGATTTTAGCTAATAACTCTTTCTTGTGTTTTCTTTAAAAACAAAAATTTATATTTTGGGGTACATTAGAACTCTTGATATTTCTGTATTCATTGTAGTAGTGAAGAAATTCACAAGATTATCATCCCTATTTTGTTTTTCTCTGTACCATGTGTTTTATTTTCTAATTGGGAATGATATTTTCTTTTTGTATTCGGGACAGCCATCTATTATTTAATCCTATTCAATTAGTTAAAAGACTATCCTATACATTATTAAGTAAGCCATAATGGATCGTTCTTTGGATTCCACCAGCCATGTAATAACCAAGGGGTAAATCAAAGGACAGAGGTGAAACTGAAATTGTTAACATCTGTGCCTGGTAATTGCATACTTGGCAGAGAATGAATTTTGGATCATTTACAGATAGAGAATATAGCTTCCATTTTCTGTTTTGCAGTTATATTTAGACTGTTGAAATTAATGTGGATGACTCTCCATGTTAAAAACCAGTGTTAATTGAAAGGTATATTTCATGTCTCATATGCCCTTCCCATTCTTGTCTCAACAGAAAAAAGCATGGCAAGACCACAAGCGGGAATGCAAATGCCTTAAAAGCTGCAAACCCAGATATCCTCCAGACTCTGTCCGACTTCTTGGCAGAGTTATTTTCAAACTTGTGAGTATAAAACTGACAAAATATGCTTGGGTTTTAATTTATCAATCATTTGCATTTGCATTAACAGGCATGCCTTGGAGATATTGCAGGTTTGGTTCCAAACAACTGCAATAAAGTGTCACAAAGTTTTTGGTTTCTTAGGACATATAAAACTTGTATTTACACTATACTGTATTCTAAGAGTACAATAGCATTACATCTAAAGAAAACAATGTAAATGGCTTAATTTAAAAATACTTTTTTTGCTAAAAAATGCTAACAGTTAAGTGATCCATCAACAAGTCATGATCTTTTTGCTGCTGGAGGGTCTTGCCTCAATTTTGATAGCTGCTGAACAATCAGGTTGGTGGTTGCTGAAGTTTAGGTGGCTGTGGGAATTTCCTAAAATGAGGCAGTAATAAGGTTTGCCACATCTATTGACTGTTCCTGAAATATTTCTCTGTTCTATACAATGCTGTTTGGTGGCATTTTATCCATAGTACAACTTCTTTTGAAATTGGAGTCAGTCTTCTCAGACCCTGCCAATGCTTTGTCAACCAAGTTTATGTAACATTCTAAATTCTTTTTTGTAATTTCAACAGTTTTCACAGACTCTTTATCAGGACTAAATTCCATCTCAAAAACCACTTTCTTTGCTTATCATTGAGAAGAAACTCCTCATCCTTTCAAGTTTTATTATGAGATAACAGCAGGTTAGCCACATCTTCAGGCTCTGCTTCTAATACTAGTTCTTTTGATATTTCCACTACATCTGTAGTTACTTCCTCTACTGAAGTTTTGAACCTTCAAAGTTAGTCATCCATGAGGATTGGAATCATCTTCTTGAAAACTCTTGTTCATATTGATATTTTGACCCCCTTCCTTGAATATTCTTAATGGCATCTAGAATAGTGTATCCTTTTCAGAAGATTTTCACTTTACTGTGCCCAGATCCATCAGAGGAATCACTGTCTATGGCAGATTATTTAAGAATACACTTCATAAGATAGCCTTAAATAATGAGACTTGAGAGTTGACATTACTCCTTGAGCCACAAGCTGCAGAATAGGTGTTGTGTTTGCAGGTATGGGAACAACATTCACCTCCTTGTACATCCCCATCAGAGTTCTTAGGCGACTGGGTCCGTTGTCAGTGAGCAGTGTATAGAAAAGGAATCTTTTTTACTGAGCAGTAGGGTCTCAATAATAGGCTCAAAATATTTAATAAACCATGTGCTTTCATTCATGCTTTGATATGAATGAAAGAGTACAGGCAGAATAGATTTAGCATAACTCTTAGTGGCCTTGGGATTTTTGGAATGATAAATGAGCATTGGCTTCAAGTCACCAGCTGTGTTGGCCAATGGTGGGAGAATCAGCCTGTTCTTTGAAGCTTTGAAGTCAGAGATTGACTTTTGTTCTCTAGCTAGGAAAGTTTTGGATGGCATCTTCTTTCAGTAGAAGGCTGTTTCATCTACATTATAAATCTGTTGTTTAATGTGGCCCTCTTCATCAGTTATCTTAGCTGGATTTTCCGGATAACTTGCTGCAGCTTCATGTCTTGCACTTCACTTGGTGCTTGTTATGGAAATGGCTTCTTTCCTTGAACTTCATTAACCAGCCTCTGCTAGCTTCCAGTATTTCTTCTGCAACTCCTGCCCCTCTCCTAGCCTTCACAGAATTAAAGAGTCTTTGCTCTAGGTTAGGTTTTGGCAGGGAGTGTTGTAGCTGGTTTGACTAGTCAGACTTTCTATATATCAGCAGTAAGGCTGTTTTACTTTCTTATCATTCATGTGTTGTTCATTGGAGTAGCCCTTTTAATTTCCTTCAGGAACATTTTCTTTGCATTCACAGCTGGGCTATTTGGTATAAGAGGCCTAGGTTAGCTTTTGGCAGGCCTTTTTTGATAAGCTTTATCATTTCTAATTTTTGATGAAAAGTGAGAGACCTATGATTCTTCCTTTTACTTGATTGTTTAGAGGCCATTGTAGACAGCTTAATTTCAATATTGTTGTGCATGGGGAATAGGGAGGCCCTAGGAAAGGGAGCGAGACTGGGAATCAGCTGGTCGTTGAAGCACTTGGAACATACACAATATTTATTGATTGGGTTTGCTGTCTTATGTGGGAATGGTTCATGGTATCCCAACACAATTACAATGGTAACATCAAAGATCACTGATGACAGATCACTGTAACAGATATAAGAACATGGAAAAGTTTGAAATGTTGTTAGAATTACCAAAATGTGATATAGAGACACAAAATGAGCACATGCTTTTGGAAGAATGGCTTTGATAAGAGTTGCTTGATGTAAGGTTGCTACAAACCTTCAATTTGTAACAAATGAAATATCTCTCAAGTGCAATAAAATGAAATATAGTAAAATGAGATATGTGTGTATTATTTGTATGAAGGTTGAAATTCTATCCGTGTATATAGAAGATGGATTATTTCAGGGAGTACCTTAAGACAGAAAACTGGTTACTTTTTTGTTCATCATGGAGTCAGTGGCAATGAAGAAGTGCACAGCCCCTTTTTGAGGGCCCTGTGATTTCTTTCTGGAAATAGAGATGGGAGGTCCTCTGGAAACAGAGACGGGGGTACAAGATGTTAATAGTGTCTGTTACATTTTCCTTGTAAATTTTCTACTGTGAATCAATGCACAGGTCAAGTATGTCATGTTTTAGTTGCCTCTTCAAGTAAGATACTAAGTAGTTGATAATTAATATTAAATGGAAGAATGCCTATCTTTTTTTTTTAATGGTAAGATCATTGAAATGATTTCTTCAGCCCTTTGTCATAGTGACATAACAGGAGAGTCTATGACATCCTGCTCTGATGAACGCTTCCAGATTTTTTTTTGCCAGGCTTTAGCAGGAATATGGTTCTCAATTGTTGCACGTTTCAGATCTGTTCCTTCCTTGTGTATATATATGTTTTTTATTATTTCAGATTAACTGATGGTATGAAGAATTAGGTTACAATGTTTGCATTTGTTAGATAAAGTCCCTTTTATCATTGTGTCCTGCCCCAAGAGGTGTGCCATACACCATAACATTGTGCCCCTTAAGTGAGAGCACCCCCATCCACTTCCCTCCTCCCTCTCTGCCTGCTCCCTCACACCCCAGGTCCACACCTTGAATTGACTTGAGTTTTTCTCTTATGTAAGTATGTATGTAGATTGTCTACTGGTTTCATATTAGAATTAAGTACACTGGATTTTTGCTTCTCCATTCTTGTGATACTTTGCTAAGAGGAATGTGTTCCAACTCTATCTAGATTAATACAAAGATGCAGAGTCTCCATCTTTTTAAATGGTTGAATAGCATTCCATGGTTTACATATACACAGTTTGTTAATCCAGTTTTGGGTTGATTGCCATTCAGCTTGTTTCTACATTTTGGCTATTGTAAATTTAGTGGTGATAAAAAATCTAGTACAAATGTGCTTATGATAAAATGATTTTTTTTCTTCTGGGTAGATGCCTAGTAATGGAATTATAGGATCAAATGGGAGGTGTAATTTGAGTTCTTGGAGGATTCTCCATACTTTCTTCCAAAATGGTTATATTAGTTTGCAATCCCACCAACAGAGTAAAAGTGTTACCTTCTCTCCACATCCATGCCAACATCTTCAACATTGAGACTTTGTGATATGGGCTGTTCTCACTGGGGTTAGGTGTTATCTCAGCTGGTTTTGATTTGCATTTCTCTGATGATCAGGGATGAGGAGCAGTTTTTCAAAAGTTTGTTCTTCATTCGTCATTTGTGTGTCTTCATCAGAGAAGGTTCTGTTCATATCTCTTCCCCAGAGGTAGATGAGATTGTTTGCTATTTTTTTGTTGATTAATTTGAGCTCTCGGTAGATTCTAGTTATCAAGCCTTTGTCAGATTCATACTCTGCAAATATCTTTCCCCATTATGAAGATTATCTTCTTGCTTTACTTGTGCCCTTAGCTGTGCAGAAGCTTTTCAGCTTAATTAAGTCTCATTTGTTTATTTTTGTTGTTGTTGAGATTGCCATTGAGGTCCTTTATCATAAAATCTTTCCCCAATCTCACATCATCAAGAGTTCCCCCTGCACTTTCTTCTAAGATTTTTATCATTTCTTATTTTCGATATAAATCTTTTATCAATCTTGAGTCAATTTTTGTAAGTTGTGAAAGGTGTCTGTCCAGTTTCAGTCTTTTACATGTGTTTATCCAGTTTTCTCAGCACCATCTGTTTAATAGGGATTCTTTTCCCCATTACACGCTTTTGTTTGGTTTATCAAAGATCAAATGGTGATAAGAGACTGGTTTCATCTCTTGGTTTTCTATTTTGTTCCATATGTCTATGTCTCTATTTTTGTGACAATGCCATGCTGTTTTGATTACTGTGGACTTTTAATATAGCCTGAAGTCCTGTAGGGTGATGCTTCTGATTTTGTTTTTATTATTAAGGATAGCCTTGGCTATACGGGGTTTATTTCTGGTTCCATACAAAACAAAGTACGATTTTTTCCTGTTCTTTAAAATATGATGTTATTTTAATGGGGGTTATTGCATTGAATTTGTAGATTGCTTTGGGTAGAATAGACATTTTGACAATGTTGATTCTTCTCAGCCAAGAACATGGTAGGTTCTTCCATTTGTTAGTGTTTTCTGCAGTTTCTTTTCTTAGAGTTTCATAATTCTCTTTGAAAAGATCTTTCATCTCTTTTGTTAGGTATATTCCTAAGTATTTCCTTTCCTTTGAAGCTACTTTGAAGGGAATCGTTTCCTTATTTTGTTTCTCAACTTGGCTGTTATTGGCATATAAAAGGCTACTGATTTATGGACATTGATTTTATGCTCTGAAAGGTTATGGTATTTCTTCATCACTTCCAGGAGTCTTGTGGTTGACTCTGGGGTTTTCTAGTTTAAGATCATGTTATCCCCAAAGAGCGAGAGTTTGACCTCCTGTGCCTCTTTTGGATATCCTTAATATCCTTCTCTTGCCTGATTGCATGGACTAGACCTTCCAGCACTATGATGAATAGTGGTGGTGACAGCGAACATCCTTGTCTGGTTCCGGATCTAAGTGGAAAAGCTTTCAGGTTTACTGTATTTAGTATGATGTTAGCTATAGGTTTCTCATTGATGGCTTTAATCAGCTTAAGAAATGTGCCACCTGTGACTATCTTCTTCTTCTTTTTTTTCCTTTTTGAGCGTCTCACTATGTCACCCTTAGTAAAGTGCTGTGGCATCACAGCTCACCCTAACCTCAAACTCCTGGTCTCAAGCGATTCCCTTGCCTCAGCCTCCCGAGTAGCTGGGACTACAGGTGCCCACCACAATGTCCAACTATTTTTTTGTTGTAGTTGTCATTGTTGTTTAGCAGGCCCAGGCTGGGTTTGAACCCACCAGGCCTGGTGTATGTGGCCGGCATCCTAACCACTGAACTATGGGTGCCCAGCTGTATGACTATCTTCTGAAGTGTTCTTAGAAAAGGATACTGAATTTTGGCAAAATGCTTTTTCTGCATCTATTAAGAGGATCGTATGGTCTTTTTTGCTTCTATTGATTGATTTGGTGTATTATGTTTATGAATTTGTGTGTGTTAAACTAACCTTGTATCCCTTACATGAAGCCTACTTGATAATAATGTATAAGTTTTTAAATGTGTAGCTGCAATCTATTAGCTAAGATTTTGTTCAGTATTTTCGCATTGATAGTCATTAGAGAAATTGGTCAGTAGTTCTCCATTTTAGTTGGGTCCTTTCCTGGTTTTGGAATCAAGGTGATGTTGCTTCATAGAATGTTTTGGGGAAGGTTTCTTCCTTCTCAATGCTTTGGAATATGTTCTGCAGTATAGGTACAAGCTCATCTTTGAAGGTGTGGTAGAATTTTGATGTGAAGCCATCTGGTCTTGGGCTTTTTTTGGTTGGAAGCTTTTTTATTATTTCTGCAATCTCGGTGGTTGATATCGGTCTGTTCAAGAGAACTTTTTCTTCCTAGTTAAGTCTAGGGAGATGGTGTGATTCCAGGTATTGGTCCATATCCTCCACATTGTTAAATTTCTGGGCATAGAGTTTTTTGTAGTAACCTCAAACTCTTGGGCTCAAGCAATTAGAAATAATCTTTTGTATCTCTGTGGTATCATTTGTTATTTCCCCCTTTTTATTTCTGATTGAGGTTATTAAAGATTTTACTTTTCTACTTCTGACCAATGTTTTATCATTTATATTTATATTTTCATAGAACCAAGATTTTTTTCAGTAATTTTTTTGCTTTCTTTTTTGTTGAGATAGAGCCTTACTGTGTCACCCTCAGTAAAGTGCAGTGGCATCACTGCTCACAGCAACCTCAATCTCTTGGGTTTAAGCGATTCTCTTGCCTCAGCCTCCCAAGTAACTGGGACTCTAGGCACCTGCCACATTGCCCTGACTATTTTTGGAGACAAGATCTCACTCTGGCTCAGGCTGGTTTTGAACTCTTGAGCTCAGGCAATCCACACTCCTCAGCCTCCCAGAGTTCTAAGATTACAGGCTGAGCCACTGTGCCTAGTCTCATTCATTTTCTGAATGATCTTTTGTTTTAAATTTTATTTATTTCTGAATTAATTTGGTATTTCTTTTCTTTTCTTAGGTATGGGATTGGATTGCTGTTCCTCTTCCATTTCTTTAAGATTCATTAGATTCTTGATGTGTTTTCTTTCTGTTTTTCCAGATATAGGCATCTAGTGAGATAAATTTCCCTCTTAGGACTTTTTTTGCAGTGTCCCACAGGTTTTGGTAGTGTGTGTCTTCATTATTGTTATGCTTAAGGAAATTAATTATTTCCTCTTTTATCTCTTCCTTGACTCGACTGTCGTTCAGCATAACTTTGTTCAGTTTACATGTCTTTGTGAGGGAATGAAAATTTTTGGGGGGTTCAATTCCACCTTTATTGCCATGTGGTTTGAGAAGATTCAAGGTATAACTTCAATTCTTTTGATTTTGTTGGGGTGTGATTGTGTCCTAGGGTATGATCTATTTTGGAGAAGGTTCCATGGGTTGATGAGAAGAACATATATTCCTTACCTTTGGGATGGTGTGTTCTGTATATGTCTATCAACCACAGTTGTTCTAAGGTGGTGTTTAAGTCCCTTGTATCTTTGTTTAATTTTGGTTTAGAGGCTCTGTCCAACTACATAAGAGGAACATTAAAATCTTTAACTATTACGGTGTTATTGGATATCATATCTTGCCTGAGCAACAGGTGATCTTCTGAGGTATGAGATGCTAATCATGACAAGGATATAGCTGTGTATCAGCGTCTGTCTTGGCAAGTAGACTTGGGTTCAACTTCCTGTTTTTTTTTTTTTTGTTGTCAGTCTCCACAGGGTTAAGAGCCTGAGTTGCCCATCATCCTTCTTGACAGACATGCCTCAACATTTCCAAACTGTGTCCCTTGGCCACTCAGTGGCTTTCCCAGGAAAGCGTGTGTTGCTCAGATCTTCCCACAGGTGGCTGCCCAGCTTATCTGGCCTGACAGAACTGGCCTCGCACTAGAACTGATCCTGCAAGGCAGCTTTCCCACAATGGCTGTGCCCAGCCGCAGCTGAACAGCGAGAGTTCTGCTCTGGCCAGTGGCTTGGTCCCAGCCCCTGGGAGCTGTCCAAGATCACTTACTTGCTCACCCAAGCTCTCCCAAGGTAAACCCTACCAAGTGCCCAGCTACAAAAACAAACAAACAAACAAAACCAATAAAACCCCTCAGGGCAGTCTAAAAACTGTCACTGAACTGGCAGGCCTCTGCCGGCATGCAAGTACTTGCCCTCGTGTCAGTTCTCCACTGCTTCTGCTCTCTTCTTGGGGTCTTGTGGGGTTTCCTTCTGCCTCCTTGTACCCCTGAAGTGATGTTTCTGGGCCAGATGTGGCTGCAAAGGAGCTGTCCCTCGTCTGTCATCTTGTTCCACCCTCCCTTGTTGTATATATTTTTAGTTGTTTTTCATTTTTTTAGTGTTTATATTTGCACAAATGATCTTTTCATTTTCCTTGTCAGTTTCACACTCTTTTTTTGAAAAAAAATTTTTCTCAGCTCAGTGCCTATAGCCAAGTCGTTAGGGCGCCTGCCACATACATACACTGGGGCTGGCACGTTCAAACCCAGCCCTGGCCAGCTAAACTACAATGACAAGAACAATAAAAACATAGCTGGGTGTTGTGGCAGGTGCCTGTAGTCCCAGTTACTTGGGTGTCTGAGGCAAGAGAATCGCTTAAGCCCAAGAGTTTGAGGTTGCTGTGAGCTGTGATGTCATAGCACTCTACTGAGGGTGACAAAGAGAGACTGTGTTTAAAAAAAAAAAAAAAATTTCTCAACATAGTATTTTTGAGATCTATTCATATTGATATAAGGTTTTCTGGTTTAATTTATTTTAAGCTCTTTATAGTATTTCATCACATGAAGGTATCACATTGAACTAAACTCTCTGAATGCTGAAATGAAATGAAATAATGCAAGTAAAAATGAGGATTTCCAAGAGCTTTTGTTTTAAGTGTGTTAAATCCATGGATATTTACTATAATGCAAATGAAAACTTAACAATTTAACTTCCTGTTGCTTGTTGACTTTGGCCAGTATAAAGCTTTATAGAGGACTTTAAAAAATGTAAAAATGTGGAAATTTCTTGTAAAAAGAGTTTTGCATTTGGAGATTAAATGGTAAAGTAAGGTGCAAGTTATATTTTTTATTAATTTTTCAAAGTTATTTATTAAGTAATTCAACTTTAAAAAGTGATGAAGACAGAGAATATGTGGGAAATGGTCTTTTTTATAGACTTCATTTAGATACCTAAATGTACTCAAACATATTCATTTATACGTTGAAGCATTTCAAATTGTTACTGATGTCTTCCCTCTTTCCTTCACAGATGGAAGAAACACCCTCAGAATCGGAAAAACTTTATTCATTTTATGATCTGGAGTCAAGTAAGTGGTTGTTGATGAGCATCTTTAAAAAATTCCTATCTATTTGTTGAACTAGTGAACTGATTTATTTATAACTGAGTTTTTCTAGTTTTTTTTTTTTATTATATGAGACAAACCTAATAAAACTTTTAAAAACATATGCACAACTGCTGTACTAGTTTTTATCATTTATTCCAGGATAGCTTTGGCCATATTAGGGCCCCATAAAGATGTTCAGTTTAGGCAGGGTAATGTAACCATTAGTCCAATTGGCAAAATAAGTTTTCTTCTGTTTCTCCCTCCTTCTGTCTCTTCTTCATTTGGTTTCCTCTCCTGGTTTCTTTCTGATGCCAGAGAAGAGTAATTCAGTGAACAGAGGAGTTCTAAGGAGCTTTTAGGGTTACTGGTCCTTCAGTCTAAGATGACTTAGAGTCTATGACAATATTGGGTGTTGTTCCAATTCCCCTGAACTACCCCGGTAGTAGCCAAGCTTCTTGGGATGACGAAAGCAAATGTCAGCTAGATTTTGCTTTCATGTCAGCAGAGACCTTTTTTTGTGTATGTGAGATCATAAAAAACTTTATTTTTAAAAAATTATTTTTGTCATTTATTTGTGGTGAGAACATTCAAAATCTACTCTTTTGGCAATTTTCAAGTGTATGATATATTGTTATTAACTATAGTCATCATGTGGTACAATAGATCTGTAGGACACCTGAGGTATTACAAAGAATACTAATGAATGATCAGATGAAGAGGTGCATAGGGCAAGGTATGAAGAGGGGCGCTTCTACGTTCTTTCTGAACACACCATCCTCCCAGTGTCTGGAAACCTGGAAGCTTTTCTTTCTTCTTCTTTTTTTTAAGAGGTGAGCTTTACCCAGGCTAGAATACATAGTGCTAGTATAGCTCACTACAACCTCCAACTCCAGGACTCAAGTGATCCTCCTGCCTCAGCCTCCTGAGTATCTGGGACTGTAGGTGCTTACCCCACACTTTGCTGATTTTTCTGCTTTTGGTAGAGACAGAGGCTCCTGTGTGCTCAGGTTGGTCTAGACCTGGCCTCAAGTGATCCTTCCACTCTGGCTTCCGAAAATGTCAGGATTATAGGCATGAGCCACTGTGTCCAGCTTAGAAACACTTTTCTTTGCTAAGATGACAGAAAGTAGAAGTCAGCTTGGTGACTTTCCAGCTTGGTGACTTTCTCATTCTCTGCTTCACCCTTATAGGTTTATGAGTGATATCTGCCAGTTCTTTGTTCAAACTTGAGATAGCTACTGTATTCTGCCCGTATGTGCGAAAACTAGGGCTGAAACCCATGTCATGTGATCTCAAATTCTGTTCCACTCCATTCCCGTTTTTGGTTCCACCTCAGTCTTTAATTTGACAAACTGTTTCTACTTTCCTGTTACTAATACTAAGAAATTGGGAAGTGATACTACTCAGGGGCTGAGCCCAGAGATTTGAAGTTGTTGTAAACTATGACAGCAGGACAGTCTAGCCTGGGGCCACAAAGTGAGACTCTGTCTCAAAAAAAAAAAAAAAGATTATTTTGTTGAACAAGTAAGGAAAATATGTAGACTTGATATGAGAACAGAGTTAATGACATGGTTCAACTAAATCTGTCTTTCCCAGTTTTAATAAAGAACACATTAGTCTTTTTTTCTTGTTATATTGCTGCTAAGTAATGAACATCCCTTACAGAGAGTTTTACTGCTAGGATTAGCCCTGCGCAGTAGCAGTGTCCTCATACATCCTGCCTTAAGTGAATTTAAACTGATTTTTAAATTATATCACAAATAGAGTGTGAAGGCTAAGACTGCATCATTCAATTCATTACAAGTAAGAGTATTACACATAAGGTCGTATGTATGATGCTAAAAGAAATTTTAAAACCTTTTCCTGCTGTTTTGCTTGAAGCAGCCCCATGTTTTGTTAAGTTGGAAATAACTTGAAGTTAAGATTTCTTTGGTTGTTTCATGTTTCTTCATGATGTACTTTGTGTATGACAAATTTTAGCTATTCGAACATCATCTGAACATTTTAGTTCTCATTTTTTGTCTTTTTGCCTTTGAGATGATTTTGTTTATCATGAGGCATAACATAGTTGTAAATTACTCATAGAAAAATCTGCTTACACTTACTGACTTAATAAAAATTTTTCATGGTTTCTATATATGTACAGGAGGTGTAGAAAATCTGTACTTATTGATTTTGGTTTTAATGCTTTTTCACCTGTAAGCACATTTATTTCTTTGAATGGCGTTCGATCTTATATTGCAAATAAAGTTGGGCAGAATTTAACTGATAACGTGTATCATTATTTATAGTTGTTAAAAGATAAAAAGATGTTTTTTCTGTCTGTCAGAATAGAATGTAAGACAGGAAATATTTGGTTTAACAGCCAACATTGAACGATGAAAAGTGCACCTTATGATTGTGTTCTTTCTTTTTAAAAAGATATTAAAAAACTGACTGAAGATAAGAAAGAAGGCCTCAGGCAACTTGCAATGACATTTCAGCATTTCATGAAAGAAGAAATACAGGATGTTTCTCAGCTGCCACCTTCTTTTGACATTTTCGAAGCCTTCGCAAAAGTAAGTGTTAAATTTGGTATCTTAGCTAATTCCATAAATCAGTCATTTACTTCTTACTTTCTTGTTGGTTATAAAAATGTCTAGAACTTTCACAGGAAATTCAAGACCCTTTAATGCCTTAGATCACTCCCCTACCTTAAAGAGTAGAATGCAAGAATGTGTTATTTGAGAAGGTTATTAATTAGTCTCTTTTATCATTATTATTATTATGGCCTGAACATTTTAATTGTGAACTCTCAAAACTTACTCTTGGAAGAAAGCATATGCTTTGTTTTCCTCAAAAGAAAATGGCATATCTCATTATTTCTTACTAATCAACTTAACTTAGTCATCACGTTCTTTAAGTTTTATGGTAGTTATTTCAGTACAGAGCCTGTCTTTGAAGTGAAGAATATATTGGAATCCAATAATTAATAATTCTTATTAAGCGAATTCTAAATATGAGAGCATAACTATTTCTGATTTCAAGATAATTGTATAAAACCTGTTTAATGTTTTGGGTAATTAAAATCCTAGGTTAGGGATAGCAAACAGGTCTTATTTATTATTTCAGCTGTGGTCTGTTGGTAATAGCAACCTGAAGTGTCCTTTTTGAAGATAATTGTGAGGGTTTGTCTTGGCCCAGGGAAGAAGAGTATAGTAGTTGATTCTTGGTGTCTGCCCTGGGATGGGGAGGGTGGGAACTGCGCATCAGTACTCTCCGTCACTCTGCCCCTAGGATGGGGGGATGGGAACTGCGCATCAGTACGCTCCCTCACTCTGCCCTCGGATGGGGGGATGGGAACTGCGCATCAGTACACTCCCTCACTCTGCCCTGGGATGGGGGGTGGGAACTGCGCATCAGTACACTCCCTCACTCTGCCCCTGGGATGGGGGGATGGGAACTGCGCATCAATACGCTCCGTCACTGCTTTGCATCTCTTCTCCTTGCTTTCTCTTAAGATGTGGTTTGGTTTGTTTTAATATTGATCATAGTTTAATAATAAGTAAAATTTTACATTTAATGGTGGTTTTTGCCACTTATCTTGCAATTTGTAACACATTTAAAGGTCTATTTTGCCACAATTATTTTAGTAAGGTGAATTTTGAAATTTACCTATTTTTTGAAAATTTAAATATTAATTTGCTTGCTAGAGATTTATTCTAGTTTTTCTGACACGTATTTATATTCTGTAAGGTATGTTTTTCTGATTAATATTATCTTAACATTATATTCTGATTTAAAATTGATTTTAAAATATAGTTGTTACTTATGCATCTGAGAAGTTTCTCATATGTTTACTTTGAGAAAATTATGACCTACAGTGGTGTCATGTGTACAATGTACATAGATTCTTTTGATGCTAAACATTGAAAGATAAAAATATGCCTTGCGATGACTGTTACATCATTCCTGGTGTTAAGTTTGTGGCTACACTGTGACAGTTATTCCTATTGTTAGAAAATGTTTAAGTGCTAATAACTAGTGTTACTAATATTCACCAAAAAATTTTAAAATAATTTCTATCACTAAACTTAAAATGGGAATTACTATCTTATTTCTCTTATTTCTTTTTAAATAATTTTAATCTTGTGTATCTTATAATGAAATTTTCTATGTTCTTTAGGGCAAAAATTCTGTTGCTATGATTAAGTGGGCACATATTTAATAATATGCTATCCTTCTCCAATATATTTGTTATTCTTATGAAAGTATGATATTTGTTACTGTTACAAAATATTAACAGTTACATCTTTCAGATTTTGGAGGGGGGTAATTGGACTCAGAAATGTTATTTATGTCTTAAAATAGAGATTAGTTATGAGGAATATACTGTTTACCTATGTTAACCTATGGCTTATCGTTTGGTGAAAGTTTTGTTAATATTTTGTAATTTGTATTTTCTAAATATAATTATGTCCTTAAAAGAGATCACTCTCCTCCTCTTCTATTTCATCTTTTTCTTCTTCAGAAGAAGAATAAAACTATTTTAAATTAAACTAAATAGTATCCTGCAAATCTTAGGGATGACCTGCTGAGCACAGAAAATTGCAAGTGTGTGATGGTGCCGATCATGTGGACATGAGTGGAGAGCACTTGGCAGAGATTTTATCCCAATTACCACCCCTCCCCATTTCGCTGGTGCAGAGTGAATCAAAGTGTACTGTGTGCGGTGACTGCCCCTGTGTGTACAAACTGTCGGGTAGTTCTAGCAACATGTTGACCTGCCTTCATCAGCCTAGCGAGCTCACTTTTTAAATTATCCTGTGAAGAACATTGGCTTTACCTCCAGGTAAACGAGGTCCAGTTCCACGTTTTGCTTTTGGTTCCTCTCATTTATACTCATTCATGTTCTGTGCAGGAATTAGACATGTCAGTCTTAAGTTTTAGCCCATCTCGTCATGTGAAAGGCATATGGAATTCTGAGAGCTTTTAAAAATTTTTTTGCATTTTATTTTTTTGACTTTAAATTATGGGTATTTTTTTTTTCTTTAAGAGATAAAGTTTCACTTTGTCACCCTTGGTAGAGTGCCATGGCGTTACAACTCATAGCAACCTCCAACTCTTGGGCTTAGACGATTCTCTTGCCTCAGCCTCCTCAGTACCCGGGACTACAGGCGCCCACCACACCACCCAGCTATTTTTTTGTTGCAGTTTGGCTGGGGTCAGGTTTGAACCCACCACCCTCAGTATATGGGGCTAGCACCCCACTCACTGAGCCACAGGTGCTGCCCCAAATTATGGGTACTTTTAAACATACACAAAAGTACAGAGACTAGTATAATGAACCCTCATGTTTCCATCATCTAGTTTCAGCTTTATTTATTTATTTTTGTATTTTACTTTATCGCCCTTGGTAGAGTGCCGTGGCATCACACAGCTCACAGCAACCTCCAACTCCTGGGCTTTAGCGATTCTCCTGCCTCAGCCTCCCGAGTAGCTGGGACTACAGGTGCCCGCCACAACGCCCGGCTATTTTTTTGTTTTGCAGTTTGGCCGAGGCCGGTTTTGAACCCGCCAGCCCTTGGTATATGGGGCCAGCGCCCTACTCAATGAGCCACAGGCGCTGCCCTAGTTTTAGCAATTTTAAAACTTGTTTTATGTCTGATTTTGTTTTGTTTTGTTTTTTTGAGACAGAGTCTCACTATTTTGCCCTCCATAGAGTGCTGTGGTGTCACATCTCAATGCAACCTCCAATTCTTGGGCTTAAGCAATTCTCTTGCCTCAGCCTCCCAAGTAGCTGGGACTACAGGTGCACGCCACTACGCCCGGCTATTTTTTTTGTTGTAGTTGTCATTGTTTTTTAGCAGACCTAGGCTGGGTTAGAACCTGCCAAGCTCGGTGTATGTGGCTGGTGCTCTACCCACTGAGCTAACGGCGCTGCCCTTTTACTGAATATTTTTAATACTTAGATTTCACACAGATGTTCTTTTCCTTTATTTGGATTTCCAAATCTTCATTAGAATTAATCTTTTGTTATCAAGACTCTTGTCCTCCTGAGAGGTGTTCATTATTGAATTCATTTAGTACATTTAGCATTTTTTTTCATTTTGTGTGCAAAGTACTCTTGATGAAGGATGTGGCTGATTCTGAGTCTGAACATTATTTATCAAGGCAAAAAGTCTCAGCAGGTCACAAGTCTTACTTCAGGATATGTGTGCCTTTGTCAAACTTGAACTTGCCCTGAAGGGAAAGCTATCAGTGGAGGATGAGATAGTTCTTAATCTTGAGAGCATGTTTCATTGTCAACTGAGCTGATGGCTTTCTCTAATGGCAGCCCATGATTAATGCATGAAAAGTGGCAGTTTGTTTTGCATCCTAGAGTTTCTGGTGAAAAAGTAGCATTTATGTTCTGTTGGACCAGGTTCTCAGTGCTGAATTTGTTTCTGCTGCCTAGGTCTTTATTTTACCTGGAAATTTTTCCCTCATTACCTCGGAGGCCTTATTGTGTAGTCATTTTGTGGGTCACATTCCCAGGTCTTCCTGGTTTTCACCTACTTCTTAGCACCAATATCAATCTCCCATTCTTCAACCACATATAAACACTCACCCTAACTGCAATTGGGGTTTAGATTATAGGAATTTGCTCTATAAATATATCCTGTGCACTTGTAAGTTTGTTGCCTGGCTATAAAAATTAAGTGACATGAGCTACAGAAAGGAGAAATTTTTCTAGAGGTGGTATCAAGGGGGACCTCACATTGTAAGTAGAAATTGGCATAAATTTCACATGGTGTTGGGGAAGAGTTGTACCCAGTGGTCTAAAAATGCGGGTAAGGAGAGAGTACTTATTCCTCTAACCCTCTGAGCTGAGGGTAATATCTTGACCTTCTCTGGAGAAAGTTTGAAAAGGAAGTTGTTACCTGAGGACTACGAGTTTTCAATTGTATTTAGTAATTACAATAAGACTTTGAGAAAAAGCTGGATGTTTAAAATGTTTGTTTGTATTAAGTGTAATAGCAAACTAGTGAGCATAGGGTACCCCTAGAGTATATAGCGAGGGGCTGCCAGGTGATGATTTGGTAGATGGAGAGATGAGAGCCATTTGCTTGCAGTTTCATTTGCATAGAGTTTTTTAAACTTAGATTACCTGTTCCTTGGGACGTGTGACTGAGTGAAAATACAAGTATGAAGGGTGAGGAATAGAAGGTGGTGATCACCCCCGAGGGCTCAAAGCTGGCCAAAGGGTGGCAGGTGCACTGGAGACGTTTGTTCGTGAGAACACAGATGTGATTATTTATGTGCTTATGAAAAATAAAGGCTAAGTTCCCCCTTTCTGGCTTTTCTGCACTTAGAGAAGAGAATATGTATGTGTCCATCTCTACAAACCCTTCCTCCTCCCCACCCCACACTTTTATTCCTTCCATTTCCATCTGCAAACAAATTTCCTTAAAGTTTCTAATTTTAAAAACTAATTCATAAAAATTAATGTCACTTAATTTTGAAATGGATTTATCTTGGCATGACTGATGCTGTAGTGCAGTCTGCTGATTGGATCCTGAACATTTGCTACAAATACAGGAAATGTATATACTCATAATCGTAAGTGTAAACCTTAAAAGGTCACAAAGTTATAGTTAGACAAGGCAAATTTAAATGGGAGGCTGAAGAATATAATGGTTAAGTCACTTTCTCCAGATAAGTAAACAAAATTCTCTCAGTCCCAATTTTCTCATCTGCAAATAGGAATAATAATATTATCTACTTCATAGATAAAAATGAGGATCAACTATAAGGTGTTTAGTAGAGTGTCTGACAAATTTATTTCTACTCCTATTGCCCCCACATCTCAGTTTTATCTGTATCTGAATATAAAACTTCAGTGCTTGCTTTCTCCCTGTTCTGTCGATGCCAAGGTACAGCCGGTGCCGATTGTGAACCAGAGTCTCAGACGGCTGCTCACAGCGTGCTCAGTGCTGGTGTCTCTCTGTCGATGCCAAGGTTACAGCCGGTGCCGATTGTGAACCAGAGTCTCAGACGGCTGCTCACAGCGTGCTCAGTGCTGGTGTCTCTCTGTCGATGCTGAGGGTACAGCCGGTGCTGATTGTAAACCAGAGTCTCAGACGGCTGCTCACAGCGTGCTCAGTGCTGGTGTCCCTTGAGATGCCGAGAATTACCTGTCTCGTTGAGAGGTAATTTTGCAAACAGGAAATAGTATCTTTCTCTTACTGTCTTGGTTTCAGCCCATAGCTGCTGTGGACAGAAATTATTTATTGTTGTCTCTACTCATAGCATCTACATGATTTCAGAGCAGTTTATTGGGATTTCACACAGGGAATATAAAAGTAGGCTTGCTATGATTAATGAAATCTTTCTCACACATGCACCTTCAAAGGATGAAATTAAATTATTAGAGTGCTCTTGTTGTCACATTTTAATTCATTGCAATGGCATGGAATATAGAATATTTCTCTTGTTTCCTTCCTCAAAATGTATATTGCTAATTATTGGCAATGGCTACTAAAACCTAAACTGAATTTCAGTAGAATTGGTTTTTAGGTGGTTTTTCATGCACAGGGAAGTTTTTCTAGGGACTCTTGTATATTTTTCTAGAAACCTATACAACTATTTCTTTTCCAGATGTATTAACTTTCTTCTCTAAAAATGCATTTGGCAGACTGGTTAGAAATGTGTTAAGATGTGAAGAATAAGATAAAAAATGAACTCATTGCTTAGAACATTTCAAAAACAGACATTAAATTGGAAGGAACAGGAATAAAAGTGACCTTCCTGACCACAAAACATATGTCATTGTTAGTGTTTTCAGACCTCGCATAGTGCTGTTAAACTTTATAATGTTGTGCAACTGCCACTGAATTTTTTGATTAGAAATTTCACATCTGTTTGAGAAGATGTTCCCTCTCTTTTTCTTTGAAACAAAATAGTAATTCTTCTAGTAGCATGTTGGCACATATGTGACCTTTGGCGCTTTTGTTTTCAAAATCTAATTTTTAATGCTATTAGCTGCAGCTGGTTTTGCCATATATACTGGTGATATAGATTTGAAAGTGAGTATTTTAGGAGGTGTTTTTTTGTTGTATGATATTTAAATTTTACATTGAGTTTCATTCTGAGTAAATTCTTTGTATTGGGGAGAATTCGTTTTTTATTGGAAAACCAGTAGAGAATGTGTTAAAACAAGAATCTTGCTAATTCATAATATGAAAAAAAATATTTTAAGGTACAATAGAAATAAGGCAAATAATGAAGATATTATATTCAAGATTACATCCTTGTATTGGGATGGTACATTTAGAGATAGAAGAGTGTTAATAAATAATTTATGTCTTATTCTACCTTAACTTCATAATTTTATAAATCAACATGGAGGAAAAATTACTCAGTAGCTCATCTTGTGTTCTTTTTATTCTTTGGTGAGCAGTGTACCTCAGTAAAAAGCAAGGACAAAGTTGATCATGATATCTTCAGTTTTTAATCTCAAAATGGTTCTGTGAGCCATCTCATTCTGGATATACTGGAGCTCTATTACCTCAGTGTTGATGGTAGGCTAATTTGTGGAAAGAATATTGCTTTTGTTGTTGTTTTGAAAGGTTAGAAATATGTGTGTGTTTGCCACTTGAGGGTTTCAAGTTCATGTAGGACTGCATTTTAGAGCCTTTTTTTTTTTTTTTAAAGAATTTTCTGTACATGTTTGTTCAGTTCATTTGATTTAGTGCTTGGTTTCAGTTCATTGTTTCATTATTTTCTGCTTTAATTATTTGTCAAGCTCTGACAGTAGGTTGTTGAGGTCCCTGGCAGTTATGGCAATGCTGTTTATTTCTTTTCTTAGCTCTAGTAAAATTTGCTTTGTGTATCTGGGATCTCCTGTGTTGGACATATATATGTTTGGGATTACTATGTCTTCTAATTGAATTGCTCTCTTTACCATTATTTAATGACTCTTTCCTTACCTTTATTGGCTTAAAGTCAATTTTATCTGATATGAGAATGGCTACACCTGCTCTCTTTTTATTTCTACATGGAGTTTTACCCCATTTTTTCATGTTGAGTCTGTGTATCCTTGGGGTTTAGATGTATGTGTTTTCTGGAGATAGCAGATACTTGTTAATTTTACAGACTTTTTGTTGATGAGCTCACTTAAGCTTCACTGTGATAGCCTAAACAAGTAAAGAAAGCAATCTTTTGAATTAATAAAGTGATGGATTATCTAATTACAAAGTTGATGTGAAATGGCAGTATGATAACTTTGACTGCATTACTAAATGATCCCAGTGACTGATCAGATGTGCCTGGGTTCCATTAAGGCAAAATATACCATTAAATATTTAATACTAAAAGCGAGCAGACACACCAGGATTGCTAACCTCCAATCACCAGGGTGCATGCATCTGTATGTTTGGCGGTAACTGCTAGATGTGACATCTCTAGTAGGTTCATAGCAGCTGCTAGAAGACTTGGTTATTGAGATTATGCTTTTCTTCTTGTTTTAAGTAAAGCACGTGAACAGGCAAGATACCTAACTGCACGCAGATACAAATTATGAAATTATGAAATGGTGATGCATTTATGACTTATATTCTCTTCCTTTTTTACAATAGATGAGTCTCAAAGTATATTCAGTAGACAATTATTCTCAAAGTATCCTCTACTTTGAAGTAAAATAATATTTGTAGGACATTTGGACATTCAAAACTAAAAAAGTCATTATTTGAATTTTTAATGATGATGTTTGTTTACTGTGTTCTTTATTTTTAGACATTCCATTAATATATATTTTCATTTTTGTGTAAAAAACCCAATGGTGAGTTGGTGTATGTTTATCAGAGTTAAAAGCCAGATGCCAGCTAAGTTCTGAAGTTTTTAAGGGTAATTAGTAAGTTCTTACTTAGCATTTTAATTTTTATCTGTGTTGGTCAAGGTTAATTGCTTACGTAAAGGCTAATGCTTTGATTAAAAGTATTGATGGATAAACTTGTTTGCCAAGTGTTGTTGCCTTATCTATTTGAGTATATAACTTGCCATTAATTCAGACAGAGGTAATTTTTTTTTTTTTTTTGTAGAGACAGAGTCTCACTTTATCGCCCTCAGTAGCGTGCTGTCTTATCATCACACAGCTCACAGCAACCTCCAACACCTGGGCTTAGGTGATTCTCCTGCCTCAGCCTCCCAAGTAGCTGGGACCACAGGCGCCCGCCACAACCGCCTGGCTATTTTTTTTGTTGCAGTTCGGCCGGGGCTGGGTTTGAACCCGCCAACCTTGGTATATGGGGCTGGCGCCTTACTGGCTGAGCCACAGGCGCCACCCTATTTTTTTTTTTTTTGAGACAGTCTCACTATGTCATCCTCGGTAGGTTGCTACGGTGACACAGCTCATAGCGACCTCAAACTCTTGGGCTTAAGTGATTCTCTTGCCTCCATCTCTCAAGTAGCTGGGAGTACAGGGGCCCGCTACAACCCCTGGCTTTTTTTTTTTGTTATAGTTGTCATTGTTGTTTAGCAGGCCGGGGCTGGGTTCAAACCCGCCAGCCCCGGTGTATGTGGCTGGTGCTCTAACCACTGAGCCGCGGGCGCCAAGCCTGAGGTAATATTTTTTAAATGATAGTATGTCATTTTGAAATGGCTGAGGTTACCCTCATTGCTTTGGCCTTTTGTTTAGTGTCAAAAACTTTCGCTAGTGTACTGTGTCTCTTTAATAGAGTATGACTATTGGAGCCAGGAATTACAGCTTATTTGGAATTCCTAGCAACCTTCATGGTGTACAGTAGGTGCTTAATTGTTGACTGAATGAAGGAATGCATGAAAACTGTATCCCTTTTCTGTTTTGTGGAGAACACTTTGATAAATATTTTTTAAAAATACATAATGCCAATATACAAGACCAGGCAAGAAGAACTCATTAATGTCATAGTAAAATTCAAGAAGTTTAGTAAGATAGTTGTTATCTAAGACTCATAGAGGCTGACATTATTCTGAACTCTTCAGGAAATGATGAATCATTATATTAATTATTCCAGGGTTCAGAAAACTTTTCTGTAAAAGTTCAGATAGTAAATATTTAGGCTTTGCAGGCCAGGAAACAAAGGTGACTTATAATTGTCATATGATGATTGTGATTTATAGTCTGTGATGAGAGCACTTTTTGTGATTTTTCTAGCAACTTTTTTTCTTTCTTACTTCTTTTTGTTTCTTGATGCAGAGTCTTTCTCTGTCAACCTAGGTTGGAGTGTGGTGGCACCATGATAGCTCACTGTAGCCTTGAATCTGGGGCTCAGGCAACCTTCCTGCCTCAGTTTCCTGAGTAGCTGGGACTATAGGCATGTGCTACCATGCCTGCTAACAGTTTCCTTAAAAAAATTATTTTAAATTGACAAATAAAAATCATATGTATTGGTGGCACCCGTACTCACTGGGTAGAGCGCCAGGCACATACACTGAGGCTGGCAGGTTAGAACCCAGCCAGGGCCTGCTGGCAAACAATGACAATTGCTGCAACAACAACAACAAAAATAGCCAGGTGTTGTGGCAAGTGCCTTTAGTCCCAGCTACTTGGGAGGCTGAGGTGGGAGAATTGCTTAAGCCCAAGAGTTTGAGGTTGCTGTGAGCTGTGATGCCACGGCACTCTACCCAGGGTGGTAGCTTGAGACTCTGTCTCAAAAAAAAATAAAATTATATGTGTCATGTACAACATGTTCTGAATTATGTATATATTGTGGTATGTCCATATCAAGCTAATTAACATACAGGGTGTCCACAAAGTTTGTGTGCAATTTAAATTTTAAAAAAAGGATCTTAATGGACACCCTAAATATTATTACCTCATGTGCTTATTGTGGAAGCTTTTTATTTTATTTTTATTTATTTATTTTTTGTTTGGAGTTCATTGAGGGTATTAAGAATTAGGTTACACTGATTGCATTTGTTAGGTAAAGTTCCTCTTGTAATTATGTCCCGCCCCCCGAGAGGTGTGCCACACACCGTGACCCCCATCCCGGTGCCTCCTCCCTTCTTCCTCCCACGGCAGCTTTTTAAATCTACCATGTGGTCTGAAAGCCCCCACGGACAATATGTAAGTGAACAGGTGTGGCTGTATACCAGTGATACTTTGTTTATAGATCCTGCACCTTGATTTTCATTCAATTTTCACATATTCCCAAACGGTCTTCTTATTTTCCCTTAACTATTCAAAAATGTAAGAAAACATTCTTGGCTTGCAGGCTATACAAAAGCAGGTGGTGGGCCAGATTTGGCCTGTGGTCTATTATTCGGCAATTCCTGAATTATCATTTGTGAGCCTGAAGATTTTTTTATACACAGTAGGAAATGGAATATGCTATGAGAAAATCCTCTAATTAAAAAAAAGTTAGGAAATATTTTATCTATCTTCTAATAAGGCATTAGATGTATAGTTTTTTTTATTTTACCAATCACATTTGTGAGGATAGTATGCATACATTAATTGTTTTGTGAGTTTATTTTTTAGCTCTAATTTAATTCAATAATATAGTTGAAGAGCTGCAAGTTATTTCCCTAAAGAGAGAAAAATAAAATATAGTCCTATGTACTTAAAACGATCTTGTATTATTATTATTATCTTTAGAAATGGGTCTTGCTGTGTTACTCAGGCTGGCCTTGGCTCCTGGGTTTAAGTTATCCTCTTTGGTTTAAGATATCCTCTTGACTCTCAAGTTCCTAAGTACTCAGATTACAGGCATTCTCTAGTGTTGCCTGACTTTCATTATTATTATTATTATTATTATTTGGGTAGAGTGCTGTGGCATCACAGCTCACAGCAAACTCCTGGGCCTAAGCATTTCTCTTGCCTCAGCCTCCCAAGTAGCTGGGACTACAGGTGCCCACCACAATGCCCGGCCATTTTTTGGTTGTAGTTGTCATTGTTGTTTGGCGGGCCCAGGCTGGATTTGAACCCGCCAGCTCTGGTGTATGTGGCTGGTGCCTTAGCCGCTTGAGCAACAGGCGCCGCGCCTTGCTTTCATTTTTAAATTAAAGGTGTAGGATTTTGTTATTTTGCCTTAAACATAAGATAAGATTTTGTATTAGAAATATTTTGGTTACCTAATGGAGGTCCAGAAGTTTGTTGGATTAATCAGATCATTTTCTTTGATTATGGGTTATTATCTCAAACTTTACATTGTGATTTGGCTGTTTCTATTACACATGAGAAAGACCTTTAATGGAAGAAAAAACCAAATATGTTTTAGAGGTTAAATGTTAATAATGAAGAAAAATGGTGATAAACTGCTCTTTAAATGTTGTAGCAGGCACAGAGTGATATTTTTGAGAGCAAAAATCAGACAATGCCACTTGATGTTATAAAAGCAGTTGAATTTGGAGATTGTTTCTACACTGATACTCGCCACAACTTACTAAAATAAAGGTAACTGATAAGGAATTAGCATGGAGTTAAGCTACCTTTTGAAATGAAACATTCTATAATCTTAAAGTACTGCATGTTAAAACATGAAGTATTCAAGAACCCCTCTGTTTGGGTCTGTATTATTTCAAAGCCATAATTGGGTGTGTCCCCCTCTCCCCACTGTGATTTATAGATACATGCATTTATAGATTAAAACATTTTATAATGCAATATAGAGGAAAATCCTCTTTGGCATTATTAGCACCTTTTTCTTTTAGATGTATTTATTTGACCTTAACATTTATATCTGATGTAAATGGCATGCACAAATAATTTTAAAATGTTATTTTTGAACAAATACTTGTTAATTGAAAGAAAAGCATCAGGACTTTCTCTCTCTCTCACACACACACCACCCTTAACCAGAGCTGGATCACTTCTCATGGTCTATGATGGCCTCTCCTTGTGTGTACATGGGTAGCTTTACAAATGGGTTCAGAAATACCTCAGCCTGTAAAAAAATATATATATTTTTAAATTTTATTAAATCACAGCTGCGTACATTAGTGCAATCTAGGGGTACAATGTGCTGGTTTCATATACAATCTGAAATGTTTTCATCAAACTGTTTAAGATAGCCTTCATGGCATTTTCTCTTCACTCCTTTTTTTTTTTTTTTTTCCAGTGGTAAGACAGAATTTATTTACAGAAAAGAA